>PVIU01011919.1:0-62400 GCA_004026605.1 Ondatra zibethicus
TCACGCTTTTACTTCTTATGCTTCACTCTGTGAAGGGAAAGCTCCTGCGGAAGCGTGGCCATCTCCTCAAGCTCCAGACAAAAGTTGTTACCTTTTCCTCTCAGCTCCCTTAAGGGAATGTCTCAGCAAAGGTTCTTTTCTGTAGTGGAGAAAGAAGGTCTTCACCCAAAAGTGGTTTAATAAAGATTTATTTGGGAGGGAGGAGTCCAAGAGGGTGGCTGCCTCTGCCAGGGTGGAGAAGGACATCCCACAACTGAGCAGGCAGAAGGGCTTATAAAGGGCCTCTTAGGGACAGAATTTTCCCAGTGAGATTTTCTGCTTAGGGTTTGATTAGTTTTCCTGCTCAAGGACTGGTTGGATTAGTTGGTCAGGGGCAGAATTGGCACTGTTTTCAGAGCCAAACTGTTTCTTTCACTGATCCATTTTAGCTTTTTGGCTCTATTTTTAGGGCTAAGGTGTATTTATTTTAATGGTTCTGGTTCTAGAGTCAAAGTGTGTTTCTTTGACTCTGGTTTCAGAGTCAGGGTGTGTTTCTTAGGTTCTGGGTTCAGGGCGTAAGTATTTCTTTCACTGACTTGAGTTTCAAGGCCAGGGTAGTTTCTTTCAGTAGCTCTGGTTTCATTTCCGTGGTGGGTTTCTTTCACTAGCTCTGGTTTCACATCCAGGGTAAGTTTCTTTGGCCTTTTACCTACATCTTCCTTATTTTGCCTTTAGACAGTAGAAACATAAAAGCCACCACAAGCATTTTATAAAATATTTTTTTTAAAAATATTTTATCTTCTATAGAACTGAGGATCATAAATGTACAATGTTTGCATATGGTGAGTACCTTGGGGGTTTTAGCTTTCAAACATGTTTTATGTGTTCAAGTATTTTGGAATGATTAAAAGTATTTCAGAATAACTTAAATTATGAAAATTAGTGAAATTAATTTAAATACACAATATTAAACTTCTTGGAATTATCTTACTTTAAATTAGTAGGTATATTAAAAGCAAACCAAAATAAATCAGATTACTTACTTGGCAATGCAAGTGCCAAGATGGGAGAAGAGATGATATTAGGAAAATAAATAGTGTTGATCTTCTGCCTTTGAATACCAGCACCTTCCTTTCATGTTGTCAGTATTTTATAGAGAATGCCCTTGTAAAAAACAGTTATTAAGGAAGTAGGGGAAAAAAGTTGTGAATGTTGTTTCAGATACAAATTCCATTTAATGGAATTTCCTAGCACTTCATTTCAATTTAATAACCATCATTGTGTTTGTTGGATGGCAGAATAAAGTGAAGTTAATATAACAAAAGCTGTCATACCAAAAGGAGAATTGTAGCATATGTTTCACCTAAAATACACGGCACAATGAGCTAACATCTGATAATGTCTTCTATCTCTCTGTGTTTTAATAGCCATGGAGTGTTTCCATGTTTAGCCAAATGGGACATTAGCAAAGAGTTGACTTTGAAATTATTGCCTAATTTTCAAACTAATATCTCTACACAATGGACTTTCTCAGAAATCTATTTGAATTACTGCGGAAATTGCTAGTGAAATGATAGTCTGTTGGGCATCATAATTAGGATGATGGTCACAGATTGAAATAATATGATCTATTTGGCAAAGATTAAAAAACATACCAGTTTCAGAAATGAAAGTTCTTTCTTTTGAATTCTGTTTCTTTTGCCGAATTTTAATGTCTGCAAGCCTTTGGAGTTTCACTGTGTATTTAGTAAAATTACTAAACCAGTAGATAAAAATTGTAAAACATAGAATACATTTGTCAAGATAGACAATTTAATTGGACCAAGATCCCTATTTTGTCAATCCTGTGTATACCAGGCTGGTAGCAAAAATGTACAAATCCACTTTAGGTTTTGAATTGAGTCTGCAGTTTAGAAACTGGATAAAAATCACAGCTGAAATTGCACATTTGTTTACTTTTTAAAACCTTTGCAGCCCAATAACCTGAGTTTCAAGTTGAGTTTATACATGAAAATGTGTTCAGAACCATGCCATTAGAGGACTTCAAATTGAAAAGACAACAAGAGTCCACAGCTAGTCAATTAGAGTGGCCTCAACTGAGGATGTCAACAACAGCGAAAGCGGATTGCCAATGGTGTGAAACAATGGGAGCGCTCACTCACAGCTAAAAATTTCCAAACAGTTAAGCTCCTTTAGAAGAGATGTTAAAAGTTTCTTACAAAATAAATATATTCTTGTCACCGTCCATTCACCAATGGTGTCCTTTGTTATGTGTACACATGAATTGAAATCTCATTTTACAACAAAAAGCATGCATTGGGCTATTTAGAGCAACCTTCAGCATACCTATGAGAACTTTAAAGTAACTTAAATGTCCATTAGAAGCTTGCTGAGAAAACTCAAAGGGCAGCTCTGCAGTGGTACACATAGGTACTTTTGTGTAGGTCATCACAACTGCTGAGTTTGTGAGTGTCAGATGTTGACATCAATTGTCTTTTGCAGTCATTCTTAAATTTGTATTTTGATATTGAGCCTTTCCATGATCCCAGAGCTCACAAATTTGACTAGATTAGGTAGCCTGCAAGCTCTAGAAATACGCCCATCTCTGCCTCTTTATCTCTAGTAGGAAAACAAATGTCTCATATATTTATTTATGCAGGTCTTAGATTAGGTTTATTTAAGTATGTGTAGAAGCAGGGGCCACTAACTTTTATGTTGAGTGTTGTAAATTCAGTTCCACATCCTTATGCTTATGCAGTGAGCACTGTACTCATTGTGCCAACTCGCAAGACCCCAACCAACATGATTATTTGTTATAAGATAATTTTGTTGGCTTAAGGATTTTGTCTCTTTGATAGTGAGTATGATTCATTACAACATGTACATACCTGGGAAACAGATGAGGGTTCTAATTCTGTACTGTGCTGAACATCTACTCTGATAATTAGAGAATAGTAGTTCATTATTTGGATTTATTTTATTCATCTTGCAAAGAGAATATACTGAAAGGCCATTAACAGAATGTTTGCAAGATTTCATAAATAATTTATGTCTTGAAAACTGTATTTCAATCTAGTATTGAATTTTGTTAAGTGAGAGATGTTTATTCAAATAAGCAACCAAACATCAGAAAGATAAGTATCTCATATAGTTATTTATGTGCAGATCTCGGATTATTATTTTATATGTTTATATAAGTATGTATAGGTGGGGCTACAGGTTATGAAATTGAAAAGAGACAATAAAAAGAAAAAAAAAGGTCTTGGGAGAGGAAAAATGGAGAAAACAAAGAGGGCAATAGAGTATATGTGATAGCCAGTGAATGGGAAGGGGCTACTGAAAAAAAGGAAGAAATAAGGAGAAAGAGATATGAGTAAGGCAACTGGGGAGGAGGGTCAACAGAAACAAAGAATGTGTAAAAATGCAACAATGAAACCAACATTTTCTATGCTAATTTAAAGCAAGCATGCTATCATTCAATGATATGATGTTTTCAAGTCCCACCTCTAGTATTTTCCTCTAAATGTTCATTAATTCAGTGTCTGGTACATTTACAGCCTTGAGTTACAGGGGCTTTTAGCATATAATCTGTAGGAAACTCATTTCTCTTTCTTACCTGAGATGTGATTTTTTTCAACCACATTTCTGCTTAATTGATAACTTCTTCCTTAAGCCTCTCAACCATGAGATGTTCAAGTCTTTTGCTCCTCTCCCTTAGCCATCTTCTGAAACTGTCAACCAATCACAAAATCTCCCTGATTTCAGTATGGCATGTTCCTCAACTTTCTACCATCTTCCCATCCCTACTGTCACTACTTTCAGAGTCTCCTGGACAATTTTCAGCTGTGTAATTTAAATAATCTTCAAGTTAACTATTCTATTTTATTCCTCCTTAAATGTGTTCTCTAAGTGACATTTCTACTGATGAGTCCTTAAGAATTAATACGCAAGCTTTATGGCTTTGGACTCCTCAGAGTATTTTCCTAATTCTACTTGCTGTTCTGTTTTCTGTTCATTGGCCCTGCCTGTTGTTTTCTTCTTTCTGGTGTTTGAATTTATTTTATTTATCAAAAAACTTTGATAAATATTACCTCCATAAGCTTTCACAGTCTCTCTAGGATTAATTATTTCTCTTTTGTATCCTACCCTGATTTAGCTCTATAATACTTTGAAAGTCAGGACAATATTTTTTGATCATTACATCCCAAGAGCCTTCATGAAGCCCAGGAAACTGAAGAACTAAAATATGAATCAGGTATACTGATGCATGCCTATGATCTCAGAAGTCAAGAGGCTGAAGCAAGATTTCAAATTAGTTCACCTGACAAGATTAAGGCCAGCCTGAACTATGTGCAAAGCTATATATTGTCTCAAAAACTGATATGTACTTGTATACAAGTGCCCACAACACACACACACACACACACACACACACACACACACACACACACACACACAGAGCCAGTGTTATATAATACAGTGTATTACTGTATACCATTATCAGCAAGATAGCAATTCGGCTTAGCAATGACCATTGATATATGCACAAGTAGGACAGGCTGTAAATACAGAATTATTGAATTCAAAATACATTTCAAAGTCTTCAAAATCTATTTAATTTCTCTTTAATAAAGAAAGAAATATTCTCAGTTCCACTCCCAAAGCAAGTTAGGCTGTCATCAGAAAAATAAAATTATAGCATATTATTTTTTGTCCCAAGGTAATATAGAATGATATAGTTTTAAGTAAAATATCAATTCCATTTGAAAATCCTCTAAATCAAATCCCCAGTCACATCCCTTAAGATCACATAGAATTTCTCCTCCATACATTCTTCCCCTCTTTAACAGCTTCACTCTAGTTTCCTAACCGAAAATCATGTCCAGGGAATACACAGTCAGCCCTGCCCTGGGAAGCAGGTAGCCTAACTGAGGATCATCCTCTCTCTCTTCAACACAAATCCCTCAACTCTGTCTTAACCACCTCCTGCAGCCTTTCTATCTCCTCTGTCCCCTTCTCCAGTGGACAAATCAGATCTTTTCTTTCAACATTCCTCCCCATTCACCTTGTCAGTCCTGCCCCCAACCAGCAGACATCCCTGAGAACCCTCGAGCCAAGCCTGTCAGATAAACAAGTGAAGCTGATAGGCAAGCTTCAGATCTTCACTATCCCTCTTTTACTTCAAATTCAAACCCTCAGCCTCATCCCAAGGTGAGTAGCAGACTTTTTATAGTGACCTCTTCTCACACTCCCTCATTCCCAGGGGACTAAGTTGGTCCAGGTAAAATACCCTACTTCCTTAATACTTTGGAGTACTCCACTCCATGCCCGGTGTATCATCATTCCTATGTTTTAGTCCCTAATACCTAGAAACCACATTTTACCTGAACTCCTCACTGTCCATATATATATCAGGGTCCAAGAAAAATTTTCTTTCAGGCAACACCCTACTACCACACCCTCCTAAGAACCAGAGAGGACAACAGAAACTAAGGAACAAAATACATACTTAACAAAGACAAGATCAGATATCAGCACCTAGAATTGCAATCTTTCTAAACTCAGATACCTAGACAACATTGTAAAAACAAAATGAATAACAGTCAAGACAATGTTTCCACTAGAGCCCAACAATCCTATCACAGTAGGCCCTTAGTGAAGCAAGAGATAAAAGATCTTAAAACAGTCTTTATGAATATGATAGAAATTGCTAACAGGTACCATGGGAGTAGACAACAGGTGGCAACTAGTGGTCAGCAGATCAACCCACCAGATGAATGACTCTCTAATGGGGAGCCCAACTTGGAAAAGTCATGGAGTTACTGACTCGTTGCTTCTTTCTGTAAATTTTCTCATATGTCACTACATTCCTTCTCTAAAACAGCTATGGTTTTTTTCCCACTGCTTGTGTATTTATCTCATGAATATATCCTATCTATTGGGTATACATATAACTGTGGTTGATCAGGAAGATGATTTCTGTTTAATGTATAATTCTGATGAATAGAAAAAATAATAGGATATTTTACAGTACTTGGATTGACATATGAAAGTAATAGTATTCTTAGTCACAAAGACATTTAATTTTAGACTTCAGAACAAATTCAAAGCAACTGGTTGCCCCTAAGATGTATATCTGGTTGTCTCTAGAGACAAATACCCAAGGATAAATTCCCAAGTGTTTATCGATGATCCAAGGCCAGAACTTGAGGCAAATTTTGTAGATACAACTTTCTCAGCAATGGAATTTCTGCACTTACTCCCAGCTTCAGTTTATGTTACAGGCTTCAGGGTTCAGTCAACTATATGTTATTATTAACTCCTGATTTTCCATGTCATTTTCTCTCTGGGAACCCTCACCAAATTAGAGGTACATGCATGGCCAAGCATATGTTTGGGTCAGTCAATTTGACCTTCCTAGCCTAAGAAAACCTGTGTGACTTATCTTGAGATATGAGAATGGGTCGTGGCCTGAAAATGTAGCTTAATTGTTCTGAGTTTGGCTGAAAAAAGAGAAGTTGCTGTGTAGAACAATGGCAAGGTATGTAGAGCCCTGTAGGGGGCTGTGTAGAGCAATGATGAGGTATGTAGAGCCCTGTTGGGAGCTGTGTAGATCTATGTAGGGGAGCAAAAGAGATTTTCAGAGAGGAATTCTTTCATGATGAAGTAGAAGAGAAAGTTACCATTAGAAAGCATGTGTTTCTTTATTTCCCAATGGAAAGAATAGTTTAGTTCTCATCACATTTGTGGATCTGCATACCCTGGTGCTGACTGGAAGAAGTTCTTAAAGAAGAAATTAATAAATTCCTTAAAGAAACTCATGATATTACAAACAGTTGAAGCAAATGGATGAAAACATTTCAAGGTCTGAAAGCAGAAATAATATCATTTAAAAAAAGCCAAAATGAGGAAAATATGAAAATGGAAAAATTAGGAACTGAACAGGAACCTCAGAGGCAAACCTCACCAACAGAATAAAGAGATGAAAGACAGAATCTCAGGCATTGAAGTCTCAAATAAAAAAATGAATAATCTTGTCAAAGAAAGTGTTAAATCTAAAAAAAAATCATGGCACAAAATATCCATGAACACTGAGACAGTATGAAAAGACCAAATATAAGAATAATAGGAATACAAGAAGAAACCCAGGTCAAAGGCACAGTATTTTCAATCAATCAAAGAAGAAAATATCCCTATTCTAATGAGGGAAATGCATACATAGATACAAAAAGCATATAGAACACCAACTAGACTAGCCCATAAAAACAAAATCCCCTCAGCAAATCCTAATCAAACACTAAGTGTACAGAATAAATAGAGAATATTAAAAGCTGCAAAAGAAAAACACCAAGTAACATTAAAAAGACAGACTTATTAGAATAACACTTGACTTCTCAATTCACAACTCCAGAGAAGCTAGACAATAAGGAAGATCCTAAGAGGTACACGTGCATCACCCACTGAAGGGAAATTAGATGAGATATCCTAGGTTAACTGGGCATTGGGGGGAAGTGAAGGGGAGAGGATGGGAAATGAGAATTTGAAGGAATGGGATGGTTGAGGAAAGAGAAGGATAGAGTAGGAAAACAATGAAAGAGAGATCCTGATACATAGAACCACTATGGGGTTAGGGAGCAACCTGGTGCTAGGGTAATTCCCAAGAATCCACAAGAATGACCCCTAGCTAAGACTCCTAGCAGTAGTTGAGAGGAAGCCCAAACTGACTTTCCTTTTTAATCAGATTGGTGAACACCACAACTATCATTGTAGAGCCTTCATCTAGCAACTGACAGAACCAGATGCAGAGATCTACAACCAAGCACCAGGCCAAACTCTGGAAATCTAATTGAAGAAAGGTAGGAGGGAATATATGTGTTAGAGAGGTTAAGATCATGATGGCAAAATCTACAGGTGAACTAAGCTCATGGAAACTCTTGAACTCTAGAACAAAAGCTGTGGAGTCTCCATGGGATCGAACTAGGCCCTCCATATGTGGAAGACAATGGTGAAGATTTTACTATCTGTGAGACACTTGGCAGTAGGACCAGGATCTATTACTGGTGTATCATGAGTTAGCTTATTGGAGCCCATTCCCTAAGGTGAGATGCCAGACTTGAGGCAGGGAAGAGGGGCTTGGTCCTGCCCTAACTTAATGTGCCAGGCCTTGTTGACTTTCCATGGGAGCCCTTGCCAAGTGGTAGGAGTGGATGGGAGGTGCGCTGGAGGAAGGTGGGGGTGGCAGGAAAAGTAGAAGAGGAGAGAGTTGTGGATGAAATATAAAATGAAATTTAAAAAATAAATTAAAAATTTTAAAAAGAAGAAATAAAAGATCACCCATCATGATCAAGTAGGCTTTATCCTAGAGATGTAGGGATGGTACATTTAATCCATAATATAAACAAACTGAAAGAAAAAAAGCACATAATCATCACATTTGATGCAAAAATGCCTTTGACAAAATCAAACTCCCCTTTATGATAAAAATCTTCAAGAAATTAGCTACAAAAGAGACATACTTAAACATAATAAAGGCAATTTATAGCAAGCCCATAGACAACTTCAACTCAAATGAAGACAGAAACTTAAAGCAATTTTATTAAAATTCATGATGAGACAAAGTTGTCTACTCTTTCCATACCCACTAAATATAGTACTTGAAGTCTTTGTTAACACAATGCGATAACTGAAGGTGAAAAAAGAGATCTAATTTGGAAAGGAAGAAGTAAAAGAATCTCTATTTTCTGATAATATGATAGTATATATAAGTGAGCCTAAAAGTTCTACTGGTAAAATCATACAGCTAATAGATATATTTTTAGCAAAGTCGCTAGAGATTTATTTAGCTCACAAAAAATCAATAGCCTTCCTATACACAATTGACAAATAGACTGAAAAAGAAATCAGGGATACCACCTTTTACAATAGTCTTAGAGAAAACACAATATCTTGGAGTTACTTTAAGCAAGTGAAAGACTTGTATGATAAACTTTAAGACATCAAAGAGAGAATTTAAGAAGATATCAGATCTAAGATAGCAGATAGATTTCTCATGTGCATAAATCAATAGGATTATTAGAGTTAAAATATTAATCCTACTTATAGAAGTTTAAGTAAGAGTGGCCACCATAGGATCATATATTTGAATTCTTAGTCAACAGGAAGTGACATTATTTGAAAGGATTATAAGGATTAAGAGACTGTTGGAGAAAATGTGTCAGTGTGGGTAGGCTTTAAGGTTTCAAGAGTCCATGCCAGCCCAGTCTGTCTCTGCCTATAAATCAAGAAGTAGTTCCCAGCTACTTCTCCAGTGTCTACTTTCATGCTCCTGGCATGATGATAATGACTAAACCTTTGAAACTTCAAATAAGCCCCCAAATAAATGCTTTCTTTTAAAAAAACTACCTTAGTCATGACGTTTTTTCACAGCAATAGAATAGTGACTAAGACACCACTAAAAGCAATCTATAGATTCAATGCAGTTCTATCAAAATTCCAAGATAATTCTTCACTTTCCTTGAAAGGACAATTTTCAGCTTCATATGGAAACACAAAAAAGAGCTGTAGTAATAAAAACATCATCATATTATCACAAAAACAGACACTTCAGTCAATGAAATTGAATTGAACATAAATCTACACACTTAGGGACAGCCAATTTTTGGGTGTGGATATAAATCTACACACTTAGGAACACCCAATTTTTGATGAAGAAGTCAGAAATACAAACTAGAAAAAAGATTGCATCTTCAACAAATTATGCTGGCCAAAATGGACTGCTGCATGAAAAAGAATCCAGATAGACCTGTACTTAATACCACACACAAAACTCAACTGCAAATGGATCAAAGACCTGAACAACAACAACAAAACAAACCAGATAAACTGAACCTGATAAAATGAGAGTGAGGGATATCCTCCAACCCTGTGGCATAGGATAAGACTTTATGAATCTTATCACAGGCTCTATGATCAACTATTAGTAAATTGAACTTTATAAAACTAAAAAGTTTCTCCATGGCAAAGAATACCTTCATTAAAATGAAGCAGCAGCCTACATATTGGGAAAAGAATTTTACTAAATTAAAAGTAAAAATACTATTAAAAAATCAATCCAAAATACTTCACAGACCTCGAAAGAATGGTACTCAACTTCATATGGAAAAGCAAAAAACCCAGGATAGTCTAAACAATCCTGTACAATAAAGGAACTTCTGGAGGCATCACAATCTCTGACTTCAAACTCTACTACAGAGCTATAGTATTGAAAACAGCATCGTATTGGCATAAGAACAGACAGGAGTACCAATGGATGGTGTAGGAGGTCCTTCTGTCTATGTGTTGCTTTCATTAGCTGAATAAAGAAACTGCCTTGGCCTTTTGATAGGGCAGAACATAGGTAGGCAGAGTGGACAGAGCTGAATGCTGGAAAGAAGGGCAGAGTGGCAGATGCCATGATTCTCCTGCCTGAGACAGATGCTGGTTAGAATCTTGCTGGTAAGCCACAGTCACGTGGTGATACACAGATTTAATAGAAATGGGTTAAATTAAGATGTAAGAGTTGGCCAGTGAGAAGTTAGAGCTAATGGGCCAGGCAGTGCTTAAATGAATAGAGTTTCTGTGTGATTATTTTGGGTGTAAGCTAGCCGGGCGCTGGGACAAAACAAAGGGACCACCTCCTGTTACAAATGGAACCATATATTAATCCACACACCTTCGAACACCTGATTTTTGACAAAGAAGCAAAAAAATATCAAATAGAAAAAAGAAAACATATTCAACAAATGGTGCTGGCATAATTGGATATCAACATGTAGAAGAATGAAAATAGACCGATATCTATCACCATGCAAAAAACTCAAGTCCAAATGGATGAAAGACGTCAACATAAAGCCAGCCACACTGAACCTTATAGAAGAGAAAGTGGAAAGTACACTTGAATGCATTGACACAGGAGACGTCTGTAAAGCATAGGATAGTGTCAACAAGACAAAACGACAGCCTACACAATGGGAAAAGATCTTCACTAACCCCATATCAAACAGAGGTCTGGTCTCCAAAATATACAAAGAACTCAAGAAATTGGTCATCAAAAGAACACATAATCCAAAATCAAAAACTGGAGTACAGACCTAAGCAGAGAACTCTCATCACAGGAATCTAAAATGGCCGAAAGACACTTAAGGAAATGTTCAACATCCTTAGTCATCAGAGAAATGCAAATCAAAACAACTCTGAGATTACATCTTACACCTGTTAAAATGGCCAAGATCAAAACCATGGATGACAACTTATGCTGGAGAGGTTGTGGGGGAAAAGAGACACTTCTGCATTGCTGGTGGGAATTCAAGCTGGTACAGCCCCTTTGGATGTCAGTGTGGCAATTTCTCAGAAAATTAGAAAACAACCTTCCTCAAGACCCAGCAATACCACTTTTGGGTATATATCCAAAAGATGCTCAATTGTGCCACAAGGACATGTGCTCAATTATGTTCATAGCATCATTGTTTTTCATAGCCAGAACCTGGAAACAACCTAAATGCCCTTAACCAAAGAATGGATAAGGAAACTGTGGTACATTTACACAATGGAGTACTACATAGCAGAAAAATAATGTCATCTTGAATTTTGCAGAAAAATGGATGGAGCCAAGAAAACATTATTTTGAGTGAGGTAACCCAGACACAGAAAGACAATTATCACATGTACTCACTCATAGGTGGTTTTTAAACATAAAGCAAAGAAAACCAGCCTACAAACCACAATCCCAGAGAACTTAGACAACAGTGAGGACACCAAGAGAAACTTACATAGATCTAATCTACATGGGAAGTAGAAAAAGGCAAGATCTCCTGAGTAAACTGGAAGCATGGGGACCTTGCAGAAGGTTTGAAGGGGGGAGGGGAGCGGAAGGGAGGGGAGCAGAGGAAAATGTAGAGCTCAATAAAAAAAATCAATAAAAATCAATCCAGTTAAATATGGGGTAGAGAACTAAATAAATAATTCCAAAAAGAGGAAACTCAAAGATTGAGAAACACTGAAAGACATGTTCAACATCCTTAGGAATCAGGGAAATACAAACCAAAGCTCCAATCTCTGGTTGTTAGGAATAGAGCAAGAACAAACATGGTTAAGGAGGTGTCTTTGTGGTAAGATGAAACAACCTTTGGTTATATGTCAAAGAGATGACTATATAGATGAATCTTGAGGTAAATAGATACATCTTCCTGAGGGACTATCACACTGATTTCTGCAGTGACCTAACAAATATGTATTTACTTCAGCAAAGAAAGACTGCTCCTCTTACTTCAAATACTCCCTAGCCTAAACTGTCACTTGTTTTATTGATCTTACTCATTCTGACTGGCTTAAGATGAAATCTTAAAGTAGTTTTGTTTTTCTCCATCACCTCCTCTCTATCAAAAGATAAATTGATAAAGAAAATATGGTACATTTATAGAAAGGAGCATTACTCAGTCATTAAATAAATAAATCATAAGAATAGTAGTTAAATGAATGGTATGAAGTCTCACCCTGCATGAGGTTACCCAGATCCAGAAAGACAAATGTGGTTAAGTATTTGCTTAAATTTGGATATTAACTGTTACGTCATTGATAAGTTATAACCGATAGAACCACAGAGGTTAGGTACAAAGTAAGGGACCAAAGAGGGCAGGTAGAAATCAAGTGGAGAGGGTGAGGGAAGCAGGATATGAGGGAGAAAATATGGGGAGAGACAGCTAAAATTAAGGGTCATTGTAGGTATAATATGGAACTATCTAATGTACTAGGTAGATATGTTCCAAATTTTATATCTATCTGTCTGTCTGTCTATCTATATCTGTCTGTCTGTCTACCTATGTATGTATGTATGTATGTATGTATGTATGTATGTATCTATCTATCTATCTATCTATCTATCTATCTATCGATATATAGGTATATAACGAAGTCAATATAAATTAAATCAACAAATAATGGGGGAGACAGAGCCCCAGTTGGATAACTTTTGTTACCAAATGAAGCTTTTAAACAGGGATTGTGTTGCATCTAATTGAGTTGTTGATTAAAAGGTTTCCTTGGGAACCTGAAAACAACCGAGCCTGTTACCTGTGCTTGACAGCAAGACCCTGCTGTTGATGACAGCACTCACACAACTCGCTGAATGTGGAAAAGTCAAGCTGCTGCCTTTGCAGTACAGTGCCTTCACCCTTTCCTGCTAAGTATCTTTGGTACAGGAAGATACTCTACATTGCTACCAAAGGAGAAAAGCAAACACCTACCCAGTCATGGTTTACAATGGTGCCATGTCTGTAAGTTATGCTAGTGCAATGATGGCACAAAGCTTGTGGGAATAACCAATAAATATCCGATTTGACTTAGCAATCACTCCACAAGATGGAGCCCATAACCAAATTTACTTTGGTGTCCAAGAACCTGAGACTTGATTTTTCATAGTGTAGGATAAAACCAATACTACTGTTCTTAAAAATACTAGTGGGAGAGTGGAAATGGAGGAAGGGCGCATATTGGAGCAGGGAAGAAGATATCTACATTAAGGGAGCCATTTTAGGGTTGGCACTAGATTTGGCTCTAGAGGGGATCCCAGGTTCCATGGGGATGCCAGCTAGGTCCTTGGGCAGCAGAGGAGAGGGTGCCTGAACTGGCCTTGTCCCATAGTCACACTGATGAATATCTTGAATATCACCATAGAAATTTCTTCCGATGGATGGAGATAGAGACAGAGACCCACATCCACATCAGAGCAATGGACTGAGCTCCTAAGGTCCAGTTGAAGAGCAGAAGGAGGGAGAAGATGAGCAAGGAAGTCAGGACTGCGAAGAGTTGGTCCACTCACTGAGACAGTGTGCCTGATCTAATGGGAGCTCACCAAATCCAGCTGGACAGGGTCTGAACAAGCATGAGATCAAACCAGACTCTCTGAATGTGGCTGCCAATGGGGGCAGACCATTAATAATGGTACTGGGACCTGTCTCTTCTGCATGTATTGGCTGTATGAGACCCTGGGTTACTTGGATGCACACCTTCCTAGGCCAGGATGGAGGGGGGAGGGCCTTGAACTTCCTACAGGGCAGGGTACCCTGCCCTCTCTTAAGGGTGGAGGGGGAGGGAGGAGAACGGGAGAAGGGGGGGAAGTGTAAATTTTTGAATGGAAAAAATTATATATTAAATATTGAAAATATAAAAAAACAAAACAAAAACAAAAAAATACTAGCAATAAAATGACTTCTGCTGACATTCTGTTACATTCATAGACCAGTGCACTGCTCAGTCATCATCCAAAAAGCTTCTTCCTGTTGTAGACAGGATCAAATACAGAGACCCAGAGTCAGACAACTTATAGAGAGTGAGAGACCTTGGAACACTCAGACTTAAATGTGGTATCGCCATCCAATTCCTCCCTTCATGGTTCAGGGAACCCTATGAAAGAGGACTGAAGTGGCATGCATTGGACCTGCACAGGTTTGCACCAGATGGGTCCTAGAGCTCATATGAGATGTAGACCTGTTTCCCCATTCCTCACTCAGAAGCTATTCCAAATGATAGCCACTTGCAAATGAAAATTTCATGTTCTCCACGTTAGTCTCATTTGGGAAGCAAACAACTTTTAAGAGTAGACTGCATGACCAGCATTAGGTGGACACCTGAAAGCAAACTGAACAGCATCTTAGGAGGGTCCTTGTCACAGAATGTGTCAGGGATTTAAAATTATATAATATAAAATATATATAATATGATATATATATTCTCTCTTTTTACCCTACAAGTTTTTTTTTTTTAGTATTTATTATGTCAATCATATAGTGATTTTTTAGGACACCTGAATGTGCAAACAAGTAGGTCTCTGTTTCTATCTTTGTTTCCTGTGCCTTTTCTTGGGGTCTTTGTCAATGATAGTTTTTTCTATTCTGACATATTCTTCTTTTTAAATATATTTTATTTTATTATTATCCCTCAGAAGCCTGTTTGTTTTCTGTTGAAAGACAGAAGGAGGGTAGATTCAGATGGGAGGGGTGGTGGGAGGAACTAGGAGGAGTAAAGTTTGGGCAAACAGTGATGAGGATATAGTTTATGAGGAAAAATAGAATTTCATGAAAAAGAAAAAAAGAATATTGACACTTAGAATGATATCCTTTAGAAATTCTGGGAATCAGCTGAAGGAGTTTTTGTGCTAGATTTAAGGCGAGACGAATCTAATCATGAACTCTTCCACTCCTGGGAAAGTCACAGGTTGTAGTAGTCAGGGCTGTCAAGTGTGATGGCTTTGTTGGCAAAGAGGTGACACAGTGTACCAAGTAACTATTTTGTCCAGAACTTTAATTAACCAACTTTAATGAAGTCTGTTTCATTTTGCTTTTCAAAAGTTGAAAATTGCTTATAATCATTTGTATTCAATGGCTTGTGCTTTTTTTCCTTGATAATAGGGTCAGGTTATAAGTAACAGTAGTTTCCTACCTCTTCAGAGCATATATTTCAAATTGAAAGCTTTAACAGCATGAATTCTCATTATTTAATATTATAAGTAAGCTCTAAAGTTTAACTATTTTTAACTGAATCATGAGAAATGTATAAACAAAGATACAGAGGAAGATTTTGGGTTCTGAACTAGAGTTAGGTCTCAAAATAATTGTCTGATTCTCAGTCCTTCTTTTGTCCCCCTCAGAACATCCTATTACAGTGAAATCTCTCACTGTTTCTATTCAAAAATCCCTTAATAATGGTTGAATTTCCACCATCAATTCTTCAATCAGGGATTCATGGAACAAGCAGGATTGGGTGCGGCATTGCAAGTTATTTGCTTTAGGCACCGTTCCTCTGATTGAAGGGACATGGCATGCTAGATTCCATTGAGTTCCTGAATGAACAGAAACCTGAAGCACAAAGGCAAAATCATCTTCTGGAAGTACATCTCTGTAGCAAGGTCTTTAGTAGTGTGAATTATATGTCTTTACAATGAGCAGGTGATGGCTAATGCTTGTCAATCTCAAAACTGAGAAGAAGGGATCTCAGTTGAAACACCACCTTCATCAGACTGGCTTCTAAGCATGTCTTGCAGCATTTTGCTTAAAAATTATTTATTTATTGTATGTATATATATGAGTATCTGCTTATATGTGTGTGTGCCACAGCCATCCAGTGCCAACAGAGGTAGAGAGAGAGAGACAGTCAGTTCCCCTTGGTCTGAAGTTACAGGAGGTTGTGGCCCATCATGTGAATGCTGAGAACCAAACTTGGGTCCTCAGCATCCATCCAGTGTTCTTAATTTTTAAACAGTCTTTCCGCCTCCTACAGAGCATTTTTTAAAATTGTTAATTGATATAGTGGGTTCCAGCTCACTCTGGGGCAGTAATATCACCAGGCAAGTGGGCGTGGACTATAATAAAAATGGCTGAAAATGAGCCTGAGAGCATGTCTGTGAACAACGTTCCACCGTGGATTCTGCTTCAAGCCATGCCCTGAGTTCCTGCTCTGGCTTCCATCGAAGATGTACTATAGTCTTTAAGCCGAAATAAATCCTTTCCTTTCCCAAGTGGCCTTTGGTCATGATTATCACAGCAACAGAAACTAAACTAGGACAGAGAAAAAAGAGAACATGAGTATCATGGAAAATACATGAGGAATAAGAAAAGATAGTACTTTCCTATAACTGAAAATAAAGCCTGGCCAACATAGATGGAAGTATTTTGTGTAGTCATTTCTAAGATGATAGTCTGCTTCACGTTTAAAGGTCTTCATCACTAAGCTAAGCAAAATTCTTCACTTTCTAAACAGTCAAAATTCCTGTGTTTTAAAATGTAACTAAAATATTTATACATACAGCATGTCTACATCATTTGCTCTCTTCCAACCCCTCCATATTCCTACCCTGTTCTCTCAAATTCATGACCCCATTTTCTTTATTTATCATTGTTTCATATATGTAAATGCATACATACATGCAACCTGCTGAAAATGATTGATGTTGCTTGCATGAATATGCTTTTCAGGTGGCAATGAAATTTTTCAATGAAGCGGAATCAAAGGTGGCATTTAGAACTGATCACAATAATATACAGATAACAGATTCTAAAATGTCCTTATTCTCTTCGATGGCAGCCCCAGCAGCCAGTCAGCAATCAAGTCACCTGAGGCCAGGCCACTTCATCATCGTCCCCAGATGCATTAGAAGTACCCTGTTGGCACAGCACCCCCTCACCCCCACACACACATGCCCCAATGGGAGGAAGAGTTGAGTGGTTGCTTTCCTGATTGGACAGCCCTGTTGTCTAGGCTCTAGGTCCTGGAGTACTTCCTACACTCCTTTCCACCTCAGTCCCAGCTGATGGTCAGCAAGAATATCTCCTGTGGCCAGGTCACTCCACCACCATCTCCAGCTGCATTAGAGGGCCCCAGAGACACAATCCCTACCTGTACCTATTGGAGAAAGAGCCCCAATAGCTAGTCAGCAGGCAAGACTATTGTGGCCAGACCACTCCCCCACCATCCCCAGTGGTATCAGAGGCCACCTGGAGGCACAGTCTCTACCTGCACCAACTGGAGGAAGAGTCAATGCCTGTATCTATAATTACTCCAAACCCAGATGGATAGAAGGCAGTGTAAGAACACATTCAACAACATAAAGAGCAATATGGCACCACCAGAACCTAGAGGTTCTACAGCAGCAAGACCTGAACATCCCAACACAGATGAAGCAGACAAAAACTACCTTAGACATAAGGTTTTCTGATGATAGAGGCCCTTAAAGAGGAAATGAAAAATTCCCTTAAAGAAATGGAGAGAAAAGAGTCCTCATTCTCCACAGGTACTCATGGCGAGATGATAAATCTAAAAAGAAATCACCTAGTTCTCTTGATTGAGAGTTACATAATCCATTAGAGAATAATCCAGAGTTGATAGTACTTGGTTTAGAATGTAAATACAGAGACAAATAAGAAAAACACACTGTAGAATTTTGAATGATTTGTTGTCAATCACATAATGCTTAAATCGCATAGCTGGTGAAGAGAACAACCATAGAAACACTTTAGATTTAGGAGAAAGAATTCAATAAAACATTTGAAAAGAATTCTATGTAACCGATTACTCATTTTCCTGACAGATGGAGCATGCATAACGAAACATAGATTGTAAAGTGGGAGAGGCAGTTTAGAGTGCTTTATAAATTACTGCTAAAGTTCCACAGTTAGAAAAGCCAGATATGGAGAGAATACTGACAATTATGAATCAAATTATGTTTCAAAATTCAGTTTTCTGCTCCTAAATAGGGTGTTCCTTTGTGATAATATGACCAAGATGTTCTTAAAACATTTTTAGGGAGATGGAGTAACAGGGAATAGACAGCTTCAACTGGGAGCCACTAAAGGAAAAGCAAGAAAAAAAGTTGGAACAGTGATTTACAGATACGAAGCATCAGGTAATGTTTAAAAGTAATGGACAGAGAGGGAGGAAGAAAGAGAGAGAGGGAGAAAGAGAGGGAGAGAGACAGAGAAAGAGAGAGATGGAGAGAGATAGAGAGTAGAGATTAGTGAAGAAACAAATTAGAACAATTTATAATTCTCAGAAAGGGTGGAATAGTTCCCCTCCTACGAGCCAGATAATTGCCAGTATGCAATCAGAGGACTGTGGACAGAACACGTAAATGAATTGCCGTAGCAGAAGAGCAAAACTGGCTAATCTCTCAAATTTTCTGACTCCATCTAAAAGATTGTGAAAACACCTCTGCAAGGGTCAGATGCATCCATGTATCTCTGCTACATCCCAGGTGAAATGACACAATGGATGTCTGTATACTGTGCACACTGTTCCTACCCACAGAGGCCTGAAAGTTGCACTGGACCCCTGGAACTGGAGTGAGTCAGTTCAGTGGCATCTAGAGCATGCTGACAGTCAAACCTAGGTCATTTGGAAGAGCAGTCAGTATTCATAACGGTTGAGCCATCTATCAAGTTCTAAACATTAATAATTATAAAGCAGTCTGATGACATGGCTATTTATCAAACTATGAGGTTCCATTCTTTCGTCCTTGCCCTTTCCATCCATGTACTTTTATAAGCATGCATGTACATCTGCATCTCAGTTTTCAGATTAATAAACATGATACAGTTCCAGACAAGCTCATCTGAAGTGAGTGTGAGTGTAGGATCTGTCTTTATAATGCTTTCGAAGGAAATTTCACATTCATGTAATATTCTTGATTTCATTTTTGCATGATAAATTGAATATATATTCAGAATGCCACCATCTATGGGAAAACAACCTTAATGATTTTGAAACTTCTTGTTAATAAAGACTGTGTCAGACAGGTATAAACTCTCACATTGAACAGAACAGATTCAAAGATGAAAAGTCATATAAATACAGTGTGGAATTTTAAAAGTCAACACTTTATGATATCCCAGTCACTAATGCATTTTACTCTGGAGTATATCTGTTCTTGCAAGTCCTTGGCTTCAATTACTCACAAATTAAGGCAAGACATACTGAGGCTGGTTTGTTATATTTCCTTTTTATTCTCTGTGTGAGGTGCTGAAATTAGGAATTGTCCCAGTGATTGTGACAGCAGAGGATATAGTTACCTTGCTTTGAGGTCTTCAAAATATACCTTAATGCTTCACTTGAGGGACTTATCATCACTTCTGTGCTCTGTCCATTATAGATCACCTGACCACAAAGGAAGACCCACTCTATTGCTGTAATAACCGCTTCCAGCCAACAGTCTGTTGGAGAAGCTGACCCATGTCTATGGGCAGCAAAAATCCTGAGAGACCACCGAGTGAGGTAAGAGAGTTGCAGGGTGGTGCTTACTCATAATCCCTTTTGATTCTCTCAGGCCATTTTGAAAACCTAGGTGGAAATAAACAGTTCCAGGAACAGGAATTAACCCAGTAGTCAGGATGCTTTTCTTCTAAACTCATCTAAAATTTACATAAAAGCATGTCACATTTCCTCATAGCTGTGCATGGGATGTGGCACGTAGGGGTAGTGAGGTGGGGAACTGGTGCTGAGAGAGCCATTGCTTTGACCACCTCACATGCCACCAGCAGTCGTGTTCATGTGTCCTGAATGGTCTCGGCTGTCGGTACCGCTTCTCCAACCTGTGCTAACCAATGATTCAAAGCATCCCAGAATTTCAATATGATTGAGACAATTCATTGTACATTGGACAGCTGCAGATAGAGTTGGAGAAACCCTTGACTGATTTGTCTCCTTGCAGAAAGTGCTGGCATTTAACCTAGCTGATTTTGATGATAGTTTTGGCAATATAAAGAATTTAAGCAGATAAATATTATTCCTAGGCTGCTCTTTCCATCCTGTTAGAACATTTGAACTTCTATCACTAATTATTTTTGAATGGCAAAATGAGGTATGTAGAGATAAAGCAGGCCAAATAAGCTCGAATTTCATATTTCCTACTTTATTGGATACACCTATTCCAATCACTTGTTTTGTAGCTAAGTTGTGACTTGAAAGACTGAATTAGAGTTCTCAATGTTATTTTCTCCATCTAAAAACTAATAATCATTCCATATTTACACTCTCATATAAAATATCACTTATTTCTAGTCATGTAATTTATTACACCATTCATATGGTAGCCAAATTTAATGCTATGACTGAAATTATTTTGCCATATTAGTTTGTGAGTGATTCACCCACCAAAACTATTTTGCCAGCTCTCAAAACTATCTGCTCTCTTCCTTATCAATGTTGTAACAATGAAACATGGCTTGGGAAGAACATTGGTAGCCTGGAGAAGTATAAAAGAGGGAGATGGGTTGTATTTTCAATTTTATTAAAATTTCTATTTTCCACTGGCTATATGCTTTTTATGCTTGGCCTAATTTCCTTTTGGCTGTGGGCAACTTTTCATGGGTTTTACAATCTCTTCATAAAACACAACCTATTCCATTATCACATTACATACCTCTATAGGCATATAATATTTTTCTCAATTTAGAGGTAGGGAAATAAAAGCAAGAAGAGTTTTCAACATTTTGAACTTTTCATTAAAGTGTAATTTACCAGAGTTTGCTCCTACTTTCCTGTTAACCAATATGCATAATAAATTATTTGAGACCTTTTTTATTTACTACCCTATATAAGTATCTTGTATAGAAAAGAACTTCTTTTAGGTAGTTGCCAATCAGTGAAATGTATTAAAGCACAGGTTTTTTTTTTTTTTGATTTCTGGTATATAGACAAAGATTAATACTTGCTACATAAATTTATCACATTAAAAAAGTTCACTTTCTTTACTTGGCGATTCAAAAGACTATTTCTAATTTCTGAACTCCTCACCTGGATGAAAAGATATCACTTGTTAATATTTAAACAAAATAAAGCATTTTCCTTGGTGATTTTCTTTTCATTATAATCTGAAGAAAGTCTACCTCCTAATTGGAGTTGGTTTCATGCAGTTATATCCATCATTCTCTTCTGGTGATCTATCCTGTCCTAGGAGACCTATAGCTTCACTTCAGGCCTACCTCTGTATGAAGGCTGCAGCCTCAGTGTTATTTGGTGACAAACAAGGAGTCTGATGTAACATAGCACCCTCTAAATTTGTTTGTGGCAGAATTTGATGTCACCTGTAAGCTGAGGTCTGCACCCACCCCTAGCTGATAGACAAGGTCTTCGCTCCCAGTTCCCAAGGTTCCCTGCTGTCCTTCTCAAGTGCTCCCTTCTTCTGCAAACTAGCAACAGTGCAATGTCTTATACTTTACATCTTACATGGTTCTGACTTCAAGAGGAGAAACTCTAGGCTTTAAAGGTAGAGCCTAATTGGATCAGCACTGAAAAATAATCTTCATAGTTTTAGTCAGTTGATTTGGGACTTTAACTAAACATGCCTAAACCTTTGCAAGTACTTCAATTAATGTTCATAAAACTATAATTTAGAATGGTTCAATTTTGGAATTTTGCTTATCTATTTGCCTCCTAGTCATCAAAGAGTCATGTCATTCCCAAGTGAAAGTTCATTTACCCTAGTCAAAGATTTCAAAAGAAATTTCATCTTATGACAGCATCCTTTCAAAATCCTCAATTCCACCCATACATTATCAACTCCAATTTCCCAAATGCTATTGAAATAGACACTTATAAGCTACTTTTTCTGAAACGTATTGACACCTCATATGAGCCTACAAGGTAACTTAAAACTGTGCAAAACCCTGACAACCCTGTCTCCATTTTGTTTCTGTTCCTGTACTTTAACTTAGGACCTTGTTTCAGTCTTCCTACTAAACCCTTTCAAGACAATAATTGCCCCCATCCTAGAGACTCCCTAGGTTCCAGGAAGAGTAACACTTCACAGAAAAGACCATCTCCCGGATTAAGGTTTATCAGTGGGAGCAAGGCAGCGCCCTACATCAGAAGTAGTTATCTACTGAGGTTATCCTCCTGCCTTCAAAGACTCCCTTTGACCCCATCTTAGGATGAGTACAAATGTTGACTAAGGCTACTTAACTATGCATGCTACGTTTCCCTTGCCTCAACTCATCTGTTCTAAAGCTCATATCAGTGCCTTGAAGATAGGACTTATAGACACTGAACTCATTTATCTGTTCCTTTTTTCTAGGATGGACACACTGATTAAACCTCTCCCTTCTGATTTTTGCATTATTAATCTCTTTCATTGGTATATTGGGCTATGTATCCAGGAAGTCTGTCGGGATAATGGAGATGAGACATTTGTCCTAATTCAAAATGTGGGTTTTGTTTGTTTTTTATTTGTTTGTTTTTTAAATGAGATAAGATGCATATAGGCAGAAATGTTCCTTTCTGGAGAACACAAGGGAGATCTGTTTCTAAGATAATCCGTATTTTAGGTAGAATTTTATTCCTTGTGGATTTAGGAGTGATATTTTCATTTTTTCTGACTTTCACCCAGGGCTTTACACTCCTACTGGAGGCCCATGCATCTTGTTGGCCATATAGCATAGTAAAGGAGTAACTAATTCTCCTGCTTTTTTGTTTTTTGGATTTTTTTAGACACTTTAATATCAACAATTCAATGGACTGTTATTCAGTTTTACCTCAAACTCCCCAGAGATAAACAAGTCAAACACTTTCAGCTTCAAGGGTCTGATGCTAACTTGGATGCCACTCACAAGCTGTGGGCCCCAATATTTCTAAATAATCATCTGTAAACTGGTACTCTCACCCCCTACTAATTTTCATTAGCTTTCAAGAGCAGCTCACAGAAATCAGGATGGAAATTTATGCATAATCCCTGGTTTGAAAATGATGCAACACTGGAGCAGTAAATAGAAAATATGTATCATTTAAGGTACAGGGTAGGCAGTATGTTGTGTGGTTCCGTCCTCTTTGGGTACACTTTGCTAGCATCTTGAGGTACATAGCCACTGAAAAGCTCTCTAAGTCTCTTCATTTGTGACTGTAAACTGAGACTGCGCCTCAGTTTCTCAAATGCCCAGAACCAAATAATCACACAGAAACTATATTAATTACCACACTGCTTAGCCAATACCTTAGGTGTATTATATCTTAAATTAACCTATTTCCATTAATCTGTGTATCACAACTAGGTTGTGGCCTACCAGTAAGTTTCTGGTTTCCTTTTCCTTAAGCAGTTACATTGCATCTCTCTCCTTCAGCAGCTTCATGGTGTCTCCTGACTCCACCTTCTTTCCTCCTCTATCTCTGTTTGGATTTCCTGCCTTTCAATAGTCTGCCATGACATAGGCCAAAGCATCTTCTTTATTAGCCTATGGTAATAAAACTTATTCACAGCATACAGAAGGGAATCCCACATCATTTTCCCTTTTCTCTCTAAATAAAAAAGGTTTTACTTTAACATAGAAAAGTTATGTATATCAAAACATGTATCAAGCTAGAATTACAGTTACAATATTTCTTTGTGAGTCCAAAGTTTCATATCTAATTTATCTTTTATCATAACTAAGGAAAACTGTAACTACAAGTATCTGTCTTTGACTGTATCAAAGACCTGAGAAGGATAAAATATAACCTATGTAAATAAGAAGTTAATCTCACACTTGGGAGGCAGAGGCAGATAGATCTTTGTGAGTTTGAGGCCAGCTTGATCTACAAGAGCTAGTTCCAGGACAGCTAGGGCTGTTACATAGAGAACCCCTGTCTCAAATCCCCCCCCAAAAAGAGAAGAAAGAAAGAAGGAAAGAAAGAAAGAAAAGGAAAGGAGACAGCTCAGTAAAGCATGTGATTTTAGTTACATGAATGTTATTTTAGGAGATTGGTTTGGGCTCATCCTCCCAATATTGTCTTTGTTGGTATTTTCTTTTCTTCCTCCTTCTTTTCCTCCTTCTGGCCTTTTACCTAACAGTTCTGATTTAGAATTCTGGCTTTAGGTAAACCACATAGAGTTGAACAGAATGTGTCAAGGTGTTAACTTTCAAAGTTGCATTAGTTGCAAACACCACAAAATATTTTTTTGGCAAAGTTAGTTTCAACTTTGAACTCTGGCTTAATGTGTACTTCACTTACAAATTCTCAGAAATGGTTGCACGGTACCCTCTTTCCATAAGCATATATATAGTACACAGTCTTTATATCTGCTACCCTCGTGTGATACCCTCCTTTTGAATGTGGGTTGAAGCTAGTGGTTAAGAATCTTGGTAGAATTGAGAATACAGGTGTATGAAATCAAAGTTTATATTCCTGGGTGTCACTATGAGTTAAGTACTATGTTGAAAAGGTGCTCTGAAAGTCGATGAGGACTGGTGATAATTGATATCAGGGTCAAAATCCCTATATGGAACTAATAAGAGACTCTATGAACCTGTGAAGAGGAATCCAGAGATGTAGAGGAAATCTCAGGATATTAGGGATTCTAGAAACAAGTGGCATTGCTAAGGAAAGCTATATAAATATTGTGTGGATCCAGTCCCATAGATAAATCATGTATGTCCTTATCAAAATCATTGGAGAGACTTTGTTACCTAAGTCCAGTACAGTGCAAATGATACCACAAATCCCAGATGCCAGGTATGGCATTTCACCATTTGGTGTTTGCACTGCACAGCTTTAGTCTTTTTTTGCTCCTATATTTCTTTGCCAAATTTCAATTCCTCCCCATTTAAATGGCAATGTTTATCTTATGACATTTAAATTTGGAAGTATGTGATTTTCATTTGCTTAACCAAGAGCTCACAGTTAAGAGATTGCCTTAAGTCTCAGAAGATAGTTTGTACTTCTTAACACTATTGAAATTGTAAGACTATTGGTACTTTTGAAAGTAAATGACCATATCCTGCATGAACCATCCATGATAGAAGTCATCATAGACTGTTATGCTTGAATGTGAGATGTGCCTCAGCAGCCTCCTGTGTTTGTACACTTGGTCCCTAGCTGCTGGTACTTTTTGGAAGTTTTACAATGCCTAGGAGACAAGACCGAGAAGGAGAAAGTTGGTTTCTTAGAGATGAGCCTTGGTGTCTAGAGTCTGGCTTTCTTCCTATCTTCCCTCGGCTTTATGATTTTTCTAGATGCATGTTCCTGGTACCACATTGAAAAGTTGTCCCTGCCACTATGCCATCCCAACTTGATGTGATCGGGCCCTCTCTGGATGAGACTACACAATGCATATGGTTTTCCTTAGCCTATATTTCTGGCATCTGATAAACTGAGCTCTCCACTGGATCTCAGACTTTGTAATATATGATCTTTTGGATCATATGACAAAATAAATCTTTTTGACCTTAAGGTGCTTAAGTGAAGTGTTTTATCATCTCCATGACAAAAATAACTCATACAATGACAACTGTCCGATAAGAAGAGGGCTAAGAATTGACTGTTGATTTAATAAATTGATGGCTCATTTTAATAAAATAAGTTTTATTCAAGTAGAGGTGTGGTCATCTGCATGGCTTGAGTTTAAAGGAGGCTGGAAAGAGGAGGAATTGCTTAGAATGAATTCAGACAGCTCATGAAAAACACAGACAAGCAACGTAAAGTGCTGTATCTGACAGGAAGTGGGAATTCAAGGAGGTTTTGTTTTATTTTTAATGAGAGAAAGGGCATATCAGTGTTCTTTTTGGGTGTTGGATCATCACACGGAAGTAAAACATTATGTAACGAATTGATAATTACTATGGTAAAATAACTCAGGGGGTAAAAAATGTGGACCCAATATTCACACAAGACAAATAAGCAGAAGTTCATTGATGCCACTAATGAAAAGATTAAGTGAGTGGGTACTAGCCCAGTAGGTTGTGAAGTAAATATGATAGTTTCTCTGATTTCATAATGAATTAGAAAACAAGTTTGTGCACTCAAAATTAAAATGATAGAGAAAGTGACATCAAAGGTTTGAATTTTATTAGAAAAAAATTTAGATGACTTTTATTTTTCTTGTACATTGTATAAATTATGATGGCATACTTGTGTCTTATCTTCTTTGCCTTATTTTTGGCATCTTTTGGTAAAACTTAAAGCTAACATGCTTCTTTTCCAAGAGGTTTTCTCAAATGCCTGCTGTGCTAGAGTAGTGCTCCATTCATTTTAGAAATAAAACCATGCTCAGTGTTTGATATTTGCTTTCATGCTGAAGCTTATGTATGCCTTAATTTATATTTATGAATGAATTTTAGGCACTAGCATTGATTTTTATTTCATGCATCATTTGCTTTTGAATGTTAGAGCATGATGATGATAAATACTTAAATATTTTACATAAAAAGGAGCCAATTCTATGAAGGACACATTAACCAGTGTATTTACGCCAGTCACAGATCTCAGAATAGAATGATGTTTCTGAAAAAGGAAGATTTTTGCTGTCATAAAATTAGATCATGTGAAAATTAGCCAAGGCATGGAATTTAGCTCTCATAAACAAAACAGAGGCAACTGTGTTCATTAAATGCAGGCGTGAAAGGCAAGATGTTCTAACTCATATAAATTACAATGAATGCATTTCAGGAAAATAACTAGTTAGGCATTTACACCAGAACAGGCAGAAATCCTATCTCTATCTAGTCTCATTAAAAGAAAGTTATTTATAAAGAAAAGTGTTTTTTTTTCCAGCATCTTCATATGTTGTTCCCAGCCAAGGTATTAAATCTAAGCACTAACATTTTAGTTTTATTGCTAAACCCAAGGGCTGTTGTTAAAACACCACAGATCAATAGTTCAAGTTTAGCACTACCATCTCAGTGGGAGAGCAAATCCTTGTACGAATTTGTAGTTACATGGTGAGGAAAGTGCATACTATATAAAAGCTTGCTAAACAAATAACATTAAATGGAGAAAATTGAATTCCTTACTCAGACTTGAAAATAAATTTTGTTATTATGAAAAGAAATTTTCTGTGCTACAACATTCCTTCCTATGATGCTGGTGAATACACAGTTTGCCAGCATGAGTAAATATATCAGTTCCAACACCCTACCTTAATGCATTTGGCAGCAACACACTTTCTCCTCCCCTTCTTAGAGAATTGTTCCTTTTCCTAGGAGCTTAATGCAATACAAAGGAAAGTCAGAGATAAATAAAGCAGAATTGCAGATTCAAACAGTTGATTCAAAGGGAGACACCCACACCAAGTAATGAAAAAGCAAAACTGTTTCTACAAATTGGTCTATATTTAAGGTTTTCTGATTTAGACAGTTTAAAAATTTTGTGCATATAATAACAGAAAAATTCTCATCACCCCAAACAATACATATTTAGTGTAGCAGTATTTTGCTGTTACATATAGGCTATAAATTCATAAATCACAAGGCAAGATATTCAGGATGAGTGTTTAAAGAATTTTAGATCTTTTAATAAATATTAAGCCTAGAAACT
The DNA here is from genome assembly GCA_004026605.1 of Ondatra zibethicus. Lineage (NCBI taxonomy): Eukaryota > Metazoa > Chordata > Mammalia > Rodentia > Cricetidae > Ondatra > Ondatra zibethicus. The sequence goes on from PVIU01011919.1 coordinate 27,784, forward strand.
ATTAGTAATATTTTCTTGTGCATGCGTTTGGAATTTTGTCTGTTTTATTGGTCCACTAAGTGTAAGATTAATTAAGCTATGCTGATCTATGTCTAAGCTTTGGCAATTGTTTCTGTACAGATTAAATAAAAACTTGGATGACTAGTTTTGGTTTGAATGAGAAATGCTTGCCAGGTCAAACACTTGAACACTTAGTCTCTAGTTGGTAGCTCTATTTGGGAAGGTTATGGAATCTTTAGCAGTTGGAGCCTTGCTGGAGGAGATGCATCATTGGAGTGAGCCTTATAGACGGAACCATTTTTTACTCTCTTTCTCTCTCTCTCACCCCCTCTCTGTCTGTGTATGTGCATGAAATGTGATCAACCATATTCTGGCTCTTCCCACCATTCTCCCCTTCCTGTTGCCATACCTTTCTCACCATGATAAAATCTATCCCATGGGAACTGTGAGCAACTGGATTTTGCTCAGGGTATTTTTGTTGTTGTTGTTGAAAAATAACTTTTGCATACAATAAATTCAGATTATGTTTTCCCCTCCCCTAACTTCTCCTAGTTTCTTCTCTCCTCCCCTCCCACCCAGTTCCATTTCCTTTCCGTCTCTCCTTAGGAAACAAACAGGCATCTAAGGAATGAAAATAATAATAAAATAAAACAGTAAGATTTTTTAAAAACAAACAAGTTGGAATATGACAAAACAAATGAACAAAGAAAAAGAACAAAAGAAAAAGCATGAGAAATGCATATATGTAGTGGCATTTCATTTACATTTTAACAAATATAGCTTACCTGAAATCAGAGAGTAAAGTAGCCCTACTGGTCAGCCTTATAGATCAGGCAGTGTTAACACACATCTTTAATCCCAATAGCCACACTAGTTGCAGGAGAAACTGGGTGGTGTGTGCCTTCAGTCCTAGTGTTGCATGCCTTTAATCCAAGAATTAGAGAGGATTACAGGATTATAAAATGGGAGGAGACAACTCTCAGTCTCATTCTGAGATTCCCGGAGGTGGGGTTACCATTTTGGACTGAGTGGGAGGTAAGAGCCAGTAGCTGGCTTTTTTGTTTTTCTGACCTTCAGGTTGAACCCCAATTTCTGTCTCTGAGTTTTTATTAATTGTGCTTCGCATATAGATGCAGAGACACACATATTTGCACACACAGGAATCCCATAAAAACACAAACTGGAAGCCATACTATATATACAAAGGCCGTGTAGGGTTAACAAAAAAAAAGGACTATGGACACAATTATTATGTGACAAGAACTACCAAAGATGCCAATGAGTGGTTATTCACAGGTGGTTATGGATTGGAAATAGCCTTTAGTTTAGGGATGTATTTGTTCTCATCTGTTGCAGGAGGAAGCTACTCTAGTGACAGCTGGACAATTCACAGATCTGTGAGTATAGCAGAATGTCATCAGGAATCCTTTTATTGTTATATTCCTTTAGGAGTGTATTGGTATTTGGTTTTCCACTGGATATCAGGACCATTTAGTCTTAGGTTCTTAGCCACACAAGCAGCATGGGGTGTAGGTTTTATCTCCTGAAGTAGGCTTAAAATCAAGTCAGATATTTGCTGGTTACTCCCATACACTTTGTTGCCACTTTCACCAGGGTGTTTGGAGGCAGGTCGACATTGTAGATTGAATGGTTTCTAGCTGTGTTGGTGTTTGCCTTTCACCTTTGTTAGCACTCAGAGTACTTTTCAGTGTCATGTATGTCATGGTAAGAACTCTAGGTAGGCATCAGCTCAGCTTCTCTATGTTCAGTGATTTATGTAAATGTTGTTTTCAGCAATAGGATCTAATTGGCAGTTAGTGGGTAGCAACCGGTAGCCTTGGTAATAAACTAGTTTGTTTGGGGGTCCCCGTGGGACCCCTTGGGCCAAATTTAGACTAAATGCAACCATCCCCTTACTGGAAGCCTTATTTGTTGATAAGACATACATAGTTAGGGTTTTGTCTCTCCCATTATTTTGGAATTTCATTTAGATAGCCTTAATAAATGTATTTATTTAGGAAGTTTCTACTCTGTTAAATTTCAATACAACCCCTCAAATATCCCTTAGTTTTAGCTGTCCCTTCCCATGTTGCCTTCCTTGTCCCTCTCTTTATCTTTCTTCCCATTTGATCATCTTCTTTCATTCCCTGCCCCTGCCCATCCATAAAAGTATAGTCTATTTCCCTTTCTTATGGATAACTCTTTCTCTCATTTAGTAACTTATTCTATACCTAAACCACTTATTCAATGCCTGAAACAATCCTGTATTTATAACGATTGTAGCTTGCTGATCAATAACTCAATAACTAACATCCACAAATAGAGAATTCAAGCCATATTTGTTTTTCTGGGTTTAGGTTACCTCACTCAGGATAACTTTTTTCTAGCTCTATGTATTTACTTGTGAATTTTTATTTTCATTTTGCTAATGGTTGAATAGTATTCCACTGTGTAATTGTACCACATTTTCCTTCTCTATTCATATGGTATGGATATTAGTCCTCTATCATATGTGTTTTGGGGAAGAGAAATTTTTTCCAGTTCTATAGACTGTTGTTTTATTTTAATGATGGTATTATTTGCCATAAAGAAGCTTTTCACTTTTATAAGGTCCGTTTATTAATTGTTAATCTTAGTGTGCCTATGATAATGGTTCTTCGTGCAGATAGTCTTCTCCTGTGTCAATGAGTTCAAGGTGTCATATTTAGTGTATCTGGCCTTATATTGAGATCTTTGATCCATTTGGAGTTTTTTTGTGCAGAGTGATAAATATGGATATATTTAGATTCTTTTACATGTAGCCATCCAGTTTGATAATCAACACTTGTTGAATATTGTCTTTTGTCAAATGTTTATTTGTGGTGATATATATATATATATATAACAAGTGTCCATAAGTGTTTGGACTTTTTTGAGTTTTTAATTTCATTCTATCAGTCAACATACATATTTTTGTACCAGTATCATGCTATTTTTATTGCTTTAGTTTTGTATAGGAGTAGAGGAAGGGGAAACTTTGGTGAAGACATAATTCATGAAAAAGGAATAAACAATAAAAATATAAATCCTAATAAGACAAAAAATTGAATTCCATGATGGTGATACCTCCAGCATATCTTTTATTATCCAGGATTATTTCATCTATCCTGGGATTGTTGTGTCTCTAAATGAAGCTGAAATTTTTCCTTTCAAGATCTGTGAAGAATTGTTTTAGAATTTTGGTGGATGTTGCATTGAATCTGTAGATTGCTTTTTGGTAAAATGACCATTTTCACTATAAAAACTTACTGATCCATGAGAATGGGGGAATCATTCCATTCTTTGATATCTGATAAACATAAAATATAAAATTTCACTATGCTTAGGGATAATAAATTCTACTAATGTTCCATGTATTTATTGATTTTGGTCTTTTTTGACATGAGGACTTTATTAGCATTATACTATATTTGTTTGCAGGCTTTCTCTGTCTTTTAGGAAGAAATATGCTTGAGAGAGATCAAGTGGTTCTTGAAGTCTCTAGCATATGACTTAAAGAGTATAACTTTCCACATATTCTGCCCAATCAGTGAGAAAATTTCAGTATAGGTCTAAAGAAAATGAAAAACAAAGGTTTTGAAAAACAAACAAGTTCGGAACTCAATCCACCGAGACTAAGGTGAAACTTCATTCCTGCCATTATCAAGGTCAATTATTTGTCAAGGCTGACGCAGACAAGAGAATCAACATGTATGAACCAAATACAGCACAAATGCTGTAAATGTTTCCAAAGCAGCTGTTGCCTTCAAAAAGGTGAATTAAAACTGTGAACATCCTTTAAAAACACCTAAGACAGGAAAGAAATGGGCAAATAGAAGATATAAATTGAACTAATGAACTTAAAAGCGTTGGAACTATAGTAAAGCATACCAACAAACATCAATTGAAATGACTCAGTAGGAAAATGGAGGTAATTGAAGTAAGAGTGAGTAAGCAATAAGATAGGAAAGGACACAGACCAACTATAAATAGAGGGAAAAGAGACAGAAAATGTGAGTAGAGGCAGTAATGCAAATCCTACTATGCTAAAGAAAGGACCTTTACTCTAGAGTGCTAATTACACTGACAATCAGGAATGTTGGTGAAATAAGCCATTCTCAGACAAGGACAATTTTTGTACCTTTTACAAGGACGAAGGAGACATCTTACAGAGACCACAGTGTGGTCAGAGTACAGGGGTGGACAGAGCACAGCTCATTTCAAAATAATTTGGCCCATCACATAGGGATGTATATATTAACTAAAAAGGTATGTAAGACTCAATCAAATACAATTTCATTTTCTTCCAAATGTGTTTATCCACACATAAATAAAATATATAAAAGAAAAAAAAGAATTTCTTTTTAGTAACAGTTAAACAGAACTTCCTGGACAGAAGAGAAATGACACAGAAGAAAATCTGAGACATCACCAAGGAAGAATTGAACAGAAATTATAAATACTGAGTGTATAATAGAAAGCTCTACTCTTGTGTTCTTTAAACTGCATCTCAATGAGATTTAATGTAGCTGTGAATTGGAAGACAATGTCATCTCACAATGTGTAGATAGTAAATAAACCTATGTATGTGGATCAAAGGTAAATGGTAACAAGCTATAAATGGGCTATGGTTAAGTATGTACTTTGTAACCTAGGAAAAGCAATAAAATCATAAATGCTAATCAAAATTATAATACATAAAAGGGAAAACTGTGAGAATGTCAAATCACCCAAAGATAAGCAAACATGAAAAAGAGAGGAACTAAAAACCAGCAGAGAGATTTAAATGTAGGATAATTAAGTCCAAACATGATTAATTATATTTAAAATAAATAAAAACAGTGCCAAACAAGAGCAGATTTGGTAAAATGAAGTCTCTAACATAGTGTTCACTTACCTTGATGTTTTTCAGCATTATTTTCTAAGCTTCCCTATCTCCCACATTACTTTCTCTGGGTCTCCTACTAGGTACTTGTGTGATACCTAATCTTCTGCAGATATTTTTCAGCTCTTTTTGGTTCTTTAGACTGCATACGTTTTTATTGATTTATATTCAAGGTTACTGAGTGTTTCTTGTGCCATCTTAAATCTACTACTGAGTCTAGGTAAGTTTAATGTATTTTTCAACTCCAAGGTTTATGCCTTGTTTCTTTCTAATAGTTTCTTTAGTTTTATGAGTAATCTCTAATGGTTGAGTTGCTGTCATTGTATATTTCTGTGTTTCTTATACTTGGCTTCCTTCATTTTACAAGCATTCTGGCTACACTTTTTTGAAATCGTTGCTGCTAACACAGCATCTGGCTGTGCTCATTGACACAGATTCAGCTAATTGCTTTTTCATTGGCTCGTGGACTTATTTTGCTGTTCTTTACATAGCTCATATAATTTAGATGAAAATGAATGATTTAATGGTGTAGCAACTCTGAATTATAATTTTTTTTGTTTCCAAGTTGTTTCCCTGTATCTGTTTGCTTTCTCATTTCATATGTAACCTGCCTTACTTAACCTATGAAATCTTTGACTTATGGGTTATGCATTCACTCCATGATGGTAAGTTTTATTATCAGCCATACTATTAGCTTTGAATTTTCAGCCTTTTCATTCTTTATAGTCAGATACTGATTCACAACAGGCTTGATGTGTTACAAACCTAGATGACTGAAGATTCATCCTGTGCTTGATAAATCAGTGTGGGTTTTAAAGTACATTCAAAGTTCAGGTAATTTTTGAGCCTGAGTTTGCATTTTGATTTAGTTTTGTACTGTCAACCCTACAATGTGTACAGCACACCAGTACAGATGACTTGAGTTTTGTGAAGAGATTTGTAAAGAGCCTCTCAGGTTGTACATGGAGTTAGTCCGCCATGTTGGGCAACCAATCTGTAGTAATGAGGAGCGGGCAGGCCGCATTCCCATCGCCTAGCTATCTTATACCTGAATTAACCACATGGAAATTGTATTAATTAAATTACTGTCTGGCCCATTATCTCTAGCCTTTTATTAGCTAACTCTCACATCTTGATTTAACCCATTTTTAATAATCTGTGTGTCACTACAAGGTCGTGGCTTACTGGGAAAGATTTAGCGTGTCTGACTTGGCAGCTTTATGCCAGAGGCTCTCTCTGCCTCTGTCTCTTCTTCCCAGCATTTTGTTTTCTTTTCCCTGCCTATCTAAGTCCTGCCATATCAAAAGGCCAAGACAGTCTCTTTATTAACGAATGAAAGTAACTCAAATACAGAAGGCCCTCCTACACCATATCATTTTGCTATTTGATTTATTTGATTCTCACTAAGATGTCTGTTATGTATCTGTTGCCTTTTAATTGAAATACTGTGTCTTGGCTTTGGAAGGGATGCTCCTAAGACTAATATGGCATGGGTTTTTGAAAATTCAAAGCCTGCCCCAGTTAAACACCTCCTAATCCTTTCCAAACAGTTCCACCAAATGGAAACCAAATATTCAAACACATGAGCCAGTGTAGGTACTATTCCCATTCAGACCACAGCAGATGTACTTTTGTGTTGTATTGGACCCTTTGCTTTACTCTGAGTTTCTAAGACTAACTGACATGTGCTTGCAGTGGAAAGCAGATGGTCCTCATAGATCCTGCCATCCTCTGCAGTTGGTCTTCATAGATCTTGCCCATCCTCTGCAAAACATTTTATTATAAAAGAATAATCCTTAAGTATGATAAATATTTGTAACATCCATTTTGAAGAATAGATAAAAACAGCAACTGAAGAATTTGAACAAAGACACTATGTGTATCTGAAATAGGGACCTCTCAGGAATCATAAAATATTAGGGTGGGAAATTCCAGGGCTATTTACCTATTTGCCATTGGGCATGGATATCCCAAGGACTTCCGTTGCATACAGACTATTGCTAATATTGTTGTCTTCATGCCAGAATTAGATGGTCAGTGCTGAAGACAAAGCACTTTGATTAGATGACATAGGGAGATCAATCTGGGACTGAATGGAAGCCTTCCCTCTTCTCCTGGCTTTCATAGTGTAAGGACATACTGTGAAGGCATAGTTCTCAGAAAGAAGTTCTAAGACAGTCCTCTTTGGTTGCAAAATCCATGTGCTATACTATCATATGCCATGCATATTTTCAGAGCTGTTAGGGGTGCAACTAACTGATTATAAGTTGGTTTCAAGGTCCACGAGACACTAGGCTTATGAGTTCAAATGAATGTGTGATATCATAAGCCAGGACAAAGACCTGTAAACCTCAGAGGGTAGGAAAGTGTTATTATTTTGTGATATGCCTATAAGCATATGTGATGTGCCTGCCAGATTACCTTCTAAGCATTTGTGGTTATGCAAATTGATTATTGGTATTGTCAATCATGCTTGTAAAATGAAATTCATTTTCTTTTTACACTGAGTAGTAATTATTGAAGAGAGTTATAACTTCTCAAATTCTAAGACTATCTGACTGTTATTATGGCATAAAAGCTCAATTTCTATCTAAAAATAGAAGAAATAATAAGATAATAAGAATTATCTCTGAAGATTGGGACATTTTAGGGAAAGATGAGTGAAAATTCTAAAGGGCAGAGAAAGATGAAGAGATGTAGCAATTCCAAGTGATGCCTTCCTAATTTTATCCTTTCCTGGAATAGGGAAGGGATCCCATAGTACTCAGGAAACTAAAGAAACTCAGAAAGTCACAAGGTTCCTTCCTTAAGGTTGGAGGGGCAGAAAATAAACAAAGGAAACTCTGTCCAACAGAACTCATAACAAGGTTTGCCAGGAGCTGCAAGGACATATTATTCATGAGATTATGAGGCACTGTCCACACATACATACATGCTATATGGGACTTTCACTAACCCAGCCATCTCTGGGTCACCCATGCTCATGTATGCAACCCCCAAAAATTATTGAATTGCTTAGCAAGACATGAATGGAATGTTTTGTTCAGTCTTTGATTGGTGCCCTGTCTGAGGTAAAGAGATAATTGATCTTGTCTCTAGAGAAAAAAAAAATCACATGATAGTGTCTCACACAGAAAACAATTACCTGATATTCCATTTCTAATATAGTCTAGTGATAGAAACTTTTGCACTGATGTCAGTAATTTAAAAAATTCATTCTACTTTCTGTGCTTTATTATCATTTTCCATATTTGCTTTCCTGAAACTAATTATTCTTTAGAAAGTAGACAGAATAAGGGCATGACACTGGCCTAGTGGTTTTTGAAAGACTGTCACTAACTTCACCTCCTCAGGGAGAAAGCTGTATTAGAATGTCAGGGCCTTACAGTTCAGACAGTATATGAACCTGTTTAGATAGCTCTACAGCTGATTTTTACTTCTGGAGATTCTGAAAGTTGAGAATCATATAATGACAGACATAACTTGCTGATTTCTTAGACAATTGTAGTAGGCAGGTTAGCCTAGCCAGTTACTAATGATGCTTGCTTAGGAATTACAATTTAGCCAAGAGTTCCAGTTGCTTCTTTAATATTTTAAGTGTTTAATATCTGCTACGTTTGAGTTGCTGGTGTTTACTGTATGTTGTAACTGACAACACTGAATATAGCTATGTAGAAATAGACAAAGTGTAAAGCCAAGGAATGGATGTTCTAAGACTTACAAATAGTAACAACATCAACAGCAAAATTAAACCTACATTGGCAATTCAACCAATGTGAGTTAAGGGCACAGGATGAATTAAAAGTAAGGGAAAGAAAAATGTCTTGAAAGCATCTAGATGATTAAGCTAATAGTAATAGTTGCTCTTAAAAAGATGTACATGTCCATATACATTTTCTTTGTGTTTAAGGATTAGTGTATCATTAATGGAATTGAAAGCAACTTGTAATTTTATGTTTCAACTGTTATTGGAATATTCTTTTAAAAGTCTTTAAAACTTTTATCAAAAAATAGAAATGAAAGCACAATTTATGTATTTCTTCTATGGAGGTGCCAAGCAGCTGTTAAGCAATTGAAAAAGTTTTAGTGATCCCTGAAACATACTTTACATGAAGAAATGTTTTTCCGTACAGGGATAAAATGCAATTAAAATCAATTTTTATTCTTGCATTCTCTCTGGACTTACAATATTTTAGTTGTCTTAGTTTTTTATTAAAAGACTGAATTTTTATTAGCTGAAAATTGAAGCATAGAAATATTTGCTGCAATATTTGAATTGCTAATTAAGTGTGGGATTTATTTTAGGGTTGCAGTTTCTAAAAGAGTGGAAATAACAGCTGTGACTGTTCATGTGTGTTTGAGACTCTACACTCTTAGGAAAAATGTGTGGAGTATAAAATAGCCCATCTCCAGTGAGGGGCACTATCCATCATACATTTTTTTCTCTATGTTGAGAAAAAATACTGAAGTTATTATACATCTGTCTCCCCTTCTTCCATTTGTCTTCATCACCCACATCTACTCCTTTTCCTTTTCTATTGTTCCTATATCTGCGTATAACTGTCCCTTTTGTAGGAAGGGGCACTTGTGCTAAGAATTACCTTATTCAGTTTTAGCCATTTGAAATTATAAACATTAAAAGTCATTCTATACAGTAAATACATATAAAATCATTTATAATATAATTTACATCTTAAACTGAGATGTATTTTTCAGGTAGCAATGGAAGAATCCTAAAAATTTATGTTTTCCCAAAGATACAGTAACTATTTAAGACAAAATAATAGTCTGTAAGAAACTATTCATATAATTCTGCTTTATACTGTCACATGTTCACATGGAATTTGTTAAGCCCTGTGAGCCTTATTTTTTCTCTGTCTGCAGAGTTGCAGTAATAGTAACTGCAATGTGGTTATTTAATCTTTTTAAAGACTGACAGTGCAAATGGAAGTAATTTTCTCCAGCTTTATTGTGGTTGGAGTTACATACCATAAACTCCATCTGCTTTAAGTTCACAATTCAATGATTATTTATACATTGACAGAGTTGTCTGAACATCATCACAATCTCATTTTAAAGTAAAATAACTGCTGTGGTTGTCAGAATTCTCAAATGGCTCTCCAGGCTTTCTAGCCTTTGGTTATTCAAACACCAGTCTAGATTTGCTATAAAGTCCTCCAACTGGTTGACTTTACATTGTAGAAATTATCTGACAGAGCATGGCCAGAGCATATAGGTTCATTAAATTGAGGATGACTGTTTTTTTTTTCCTTTTCTGGCTAGAGACTTTAGAATGATTCAAGCCCTTAGAGAAGTATGACATTGGGGAGTTCTCAAGTGCTGACACAGAGGGGGTTCATGCCAGAGAAGACTGAGAAGGATCTTAAGATTTGAACTACTCCCTGGCCATCAGCCACAAGCAAACAAAACAAAATAAAACAACAAAAAAAAAACAAAAGCAGGTTTAAATCTCTGTAGTAATATTAGAGTTCAAGTAGTTTTGAAAATGAGACATACATTTACAGAGTAGGCCACAATCATCCAAAGAAGAGTCAAATCAGGCTCCCCCAGAGAATCCAATGGAACGAAATTCCTTAGGAAAACTAGAAGACAGGGCAATATCAAGTTTCTTGGTATTCTATATAAGAGAAGGTTTGAGTGTTGGTATTTAAACTCAAGGGAGTTTCTAGTTGATGTTGGGTCCCTGTGAGGTAGCTGCCATACCCTTCTCTTGTGCCTTTTTGCCTTGAATTGGAGTTGTCACTAGGACAACTCTTCCTTTAGTGACTGTTCAGAATGTCACCAAGTAATCTTGGCTCTTTGAATACTACAAAAAACACATTTAGCAAATCCTTGTCCAACTACATAGTTTTCTGGCTGCTCTGGACTTTGTAATAATCGTTCTCACAAGGTTACTCTCCACAGAGCCATAAACTTCTGCTCTGTGCTTCAGAACATGAAGAACACTAAGCTTCAGACATGAAGGTCCCAATTCTCAAGCCTCAAGGCTATAAACCTCAGGACATGGACACCCAGCTTGTGAGCCTCTGAACTTCGAGTTTTCAGTACTCACTCTTGAACTCATCATTAATCACTGGGCATTGTTTTTACTTTTCCTCCCACTGGGAGCCTTTAGTTTCCCTCACTAAACTGCCTTGGTCTAAGTCTTTATTCATATGTTGTCTTGTGAGCCCAAATGGTTTAGTACCTCTGCTGTAAGACACTTTAGTTTTCAATAAGAGCAAATTAAAAAAAAAAGTTTTCAATTCCAGGCAGCATTTTGTAAATCTATTTGTGTCATTTATCAACTGAGTTACGAAGTTGAAAAATATTTTTTCCACTAACTGAGCAGTAGCACACTGTATAGGGAGTACGAAGTTATGAGTTAACTGAATGATGAGAATCTGTGTTTCATATCATTTACATTAAAACATTATGTAATAGGAACACAAACTTAAGCATGAAGCAAAGATGAAATTTCTCATGGAAGAGAATGAGGGAAATGATATAAAAAGGCTGCCAGTGTGACACTAACTCCATAAATTTCTTGTACATTTGAGAAAACCTGAAACAGACTTGCCCAATACTGGGGTGGAGGGGGCAGGTTGTAGGCACTGTCTGACCCTGGAATGGAGGGGTGCGGGTTATAGGCGCTGCCTGATGCTGGAATGGAGGGGGCAGGGAATAGACACTCTGGTTTTACTTAGTTTGCATATTTTGAGGCCTGTGAAATTTTCCACAATGAGAAAGATTACAAGGAGGTTTAAGAGAATCAGAGCTTGGCTGTGGTGAAGTGCTGACTTTTTTCTTTTATTTCTTACTCTTGCTTTAAATTAACCTTTTTACTGCCTTAGCGATGGAAGAGTACATTTAGTTTTATGTGAAAGTGAGCTATAATGAATATATGGAAATAAATGAAATGGAAGTGCTTACACAAAATTAAATTGTTGACCTTAAACCAGCAGCAAAGTAAATTTTCTGACAGGGGCCTTTCTTGTTTAAAGTGGGTGTCACTACACAGACACAGAAATAAAATAAATATAAATGTAAAATTTGAGTCTTCCTTCTCAGGGATAAATTTTGGAAATCTTCATATTGAATAGTAAAATATAGAATGCAGCATGTTTTAATCAAGATAGCAAGAAATGATTCATTATTGTTTTCTATTATGTTATATATTACTAAATTTTCATTTAGATTCTGTCTGAAAATTGCATTTGTGGTAATATTAAACCAAAGAAACCTATCTCCTGACTAAGCATCTTGATTTTAAGTAGTGCCCCACAATAGTAATAGAAAAAGAACTCTGCTGTCTCACTGAAACCAGGGCTGAAGCCCAGCTTATAGTGTTAAACTATGAGGTCACAATTCTAAGGCACATAAGTGACAGAAGCAGGAAATGCAATTATAAATAAATAAGATTTATTAGGTAACCATGACGAAACAGCCTTATCAGTAACAAAACTAATAATTGCCTCCTTATGAGGCCTATTTCCAACAGAGGTTTTAAAACAGGTTCAAATGCTATAAAGCAAGGCAGGATCCATATGTTAGGTTCTTTTCATGCACTGATTATTACTGATAAACCTCTCCCCTTGGTCATAGGTGTCTAAGTTTTAGGATCATGAATATAATAGGCAAATGCAGGCTCCACCACTAACCTACATTCCAAATCCACCTCTCTCTTCATGTCCTCTGTGATTGCATTGTGTGATCTAGATGGGCAGCCTTTGGGAAGCCAAAGCTTCTGTACTTCTGACTAGGCCTGGCCTGGACACTGGGGTCCTGCAGTCCTGCAGTAGCATGTTTGATGGGGTACTGCAGCTTTCATATCATAGTTAGGGTTTTTATTTCTATGAAAAGACACCATGACCATGGCAACTCTTATAAAGGAAAACATTTAAATGGGGCTTGCTTACTGTTCAGTTTTAGTCCATTATTGTCATGGTGGGAAGCATGGTAGCTGGAAGGCAGACATAGTGCTGGTGAGGTAACAGAGTTCTGCATTCATATTGGCAGGGAGTAGAAAGAGAGATTGACACTGGGTCTGGCTTGTGCATTTGAAACCCCAAAGTCTACTCCTAGTGACATCCACCAAGGCCATACCTACTCCAAAAAGGTCATATCTCCAAATGCTACTCTCTAGCATTCAAATATGTGTCTGTGTGGGGCATTCTTAACCAAACCACCATGTTCTAAAGGTCCCAATGTGTTTTATATTCCTCCAAACACAAATGTGGTCTGTTTTATCACAACAATGCCCCTCTTCTGGTATCACTTCTGTCTTAGGGTTTTATTGCTGTGAAGAGACACCATGCCCATGACAACTCTTTTGAAATAAAAATATTATATTGTAACTGGCTTATAGTTCAAAGGTTCAGTCTATTATTATTATGGTGGGACACATGGTGGCAGGCAGGCAGGCATGCTGCTGGAGAGGTAGCTGAGAGTTCTTATCTGGATCAACAGACAACAGAACGTGAGCCACTGGGCCTGGCTTGAGCATATGAAACCCCAAAACCCAACCCCAGTGACACACTTATCGCCAACAAGGCCACACCTTCCTAACAGGACCACATCTCCTCATGCTACTCCCTAATCATTCAAATATGAGTCTATGGGGTCATAATTATTCAAACTACCATACCTCATGGCTTTGAATTTATGGGCATTAGGCGAAGAGACAGTAGGTAGATAGAATCTATTGTCTTCTGTGATATCTGGAGACCAATTTAGCAGCAAAGGATATGAAAACAAAAATATGGTAGACTGAATACAAATTTAAAAACACTTTTAGAAAGGGAAAAACAGAATTTAACTGAAAATTTGAGTATTTGGAAATTTCTCTGTATAAGCTTCTAGCTGTTTGAGAATAAATTCAGTTATTATATGATGAAAAATTGAATAACCAATGAAACCAATGGTATTTTAAAATCCAAAACACATAGACAATAATAATAATAATAATTTCAGTATAAATTTTGAGGAAGTCTTTGTTAAGGGAGTGTTTGGATTGCAGTTTAACCCACGTAGTGTATAACCTCTAAGAAATCTTGTAGGAGATTTCAAAGACTCAGGAAAAGTAGTGTCAATTTCTTGGAGTATGAGGTCAACAAGCTTCTTTTCCAATGCAATGAATTCCCCATTTCTTAGCTGATTTAAAACTGACTATATGACTAGACTGGGGAGGCTTATGTATGTCTTGAGATACTGCCTCTGCTGTGTTTTGGGGAAATATCTAGAATTACTGCTTAAGGGATATTACTGAAACGAACTGACTGAGCCAAATATTTAACCTGGGCACTGACATTTTATTTTTGGCAGTCTGCCTCAGCACATCTATTCAGATAATTTTTCTCTAAAGAGTCCACTTGCAATAGTGTTTAATAGGGTTAGAACCACATATTTCAGAGATAATTAGAGTAGTCCAAAGAGGATTTTGAATACTGAAAAGATATTGGCAGAGTACATAGGCTTTCCTGTTCTAGCTTTGTCTCCCTATGGTAATTGACTCAGATTCCTATCTCTGTTGAAAATGTACAAAATGCCCTCATGAGGCTAATGGTCAAGAATACAGTAAGGGGAAATTGCAAAGAACTTTTGAAGAGAGAGTATGAAACTGTTATAATGTACTCTTGGATGGGGTGAGGTCTGTGGTGGCTTCTGGTACATAAGTCTGGGCCTTCTCAGAGTCAAGTCACTTCTGACTTTAGACAAATGTGGATTGTAAACTAAATGATGGCAGGAGGCGTTTGACGTAGCTGGCCAAACTGCATCCATACTCAGAAAGCAGAGAGTAATGAGTGCCTGTGGTCAGTTCACTTTCTCCTTTACACTCAGTCTATGATATCAAGCCATAGGATGGTGCTGCACACATTTGGTGTGGGGAGTGTCTTCCAATCTTCCAATCTCAATTAATCTACTGTAGATGTTCCTTGATAGATATGTCCAGAGGTTTGTTTCCATGGTGATGCTAAACCCTGTCAGACTGACAATCAGTGTGAATCATCAAATGATGCCCTTTGAAAATTCAAGTCCTAAACTCATTGTGAAGGCCTGAAAATTTAGGCCTATTTTCCATCTTGTCTGATGAGACAAGAGAGTTTGGAGGTTGCTCAAAATTGATGACAATAATCAGGGCTATACATCCTGAGTCAGAATGTGGTTACTTGGTTCTTTGACATTAAGATGACCCATACAGGTAGATCCACTCCACCCTGACAGATGGTCAGGACATGCAAGCATACTTTTGCTCCTTCTTTTGTAATAGGAGGTTACACATAGAGTAGCTGTTTTGAGGATACTTGGTCTAATGTAGCTTCACTGCTTGAAAAGCAGGATGCTAATGTTGGAGTTGTCCTTTGTATCATGTTAAAGAAGTCTTTTGTTGCCTTCTTCGCCTTTTGTATTGGGGTATAAAAGCATATGGAAAATTAAACATGGGCGATTTCAGCCTTCACTTCTGGTACTATCCTATGTTTTCTGTTTTATTAATTTATTTGTGTCTTCACACTCTTTACTTATTTTTCTGATCCCTATGCCCCTATCCTGTCAAGTGGTATTTTTGTCAAGGGCACTTATTATTCTATTTCAGTGTAGAGTACCAAGATTCTCCTCACTGAATCTGATTTTTTTGATGTTATCATTTAATTACAACATTCTCATTTCCTTTCCCTTTCTGCGAATTCTCCCATATTCCTCTCCCTGCTCTCCTTCAAATTTTGGTCTAATTTATTTACTATTATTGCACATATGTGCATGCACACACATATAAAACTAAATATAACCTGCTAAATACATATAATGTTACCTGTATATATGTTTTCAGGGCTGACCATTTGGTACTGGACAAACAATTAGTATGCTTTTCCATGGGAAAGGCCAGCTTTCCCATTCATAATTTTCCTCAGCTGCCTATAGTTTTTTGTGTAGGGCTGAGAGCTTTTCTGTTACCAGTTTGGCATGTTCATTAGTGTCATCATTGTTCAGTAAACATTTGGGCAGTCATATTGTTATGTCAAGTCTGTGGGGACCCCAAAAGATCACCAGGGAGACCGACTCACTGAAATGCAAAAGCAAGGTTTATTGTGTGCATGTTACAAGCCAGCAGGAACTTGGTCTATGCAGCAGCGATGGGAGGTTCCCCACCCTTCTAAATGTCACTATTTAAAGGCAAAAAAACAGAACAGTTACATTAGTTTAACAGGGTGTGGGGTGATGGGTTATTGACTGACATTTGTCTAGGGGTGTCCTGGTGAAAAGTGATGGGCTTGTGCTGGCAGATGATCCTATCTACAACAGTTGGAACATTAGAAATTTTTTTTGGATGGTCTGTTCCTGGTGGTGCCTGGTAGTCTCAGTTTGTGGTCTTTCTTAGAACCAGGTATTGCCTTGGGGTAAACTACTGAAACTCAGGCTCTGTTGAGATTGTCATGGCTGAGTCCTACATTATAGGTGAGGTTAGATTGGGTATGGCTTCTGATGTTGGTAGGTCTTTGTATATCAGTTAGCCTAATATAAATAATTGTTCACACCAATACCTTTCTTGCATGATTTTGATGCAACAATAAATATTAACTGTGATAAAAGGGCTAGAAGAAAAATAATATTTAACTGAAAGCTTTATTGAGAAAATTAAATGATGTACTTTGTAGATATAATGATATATATTAGTTTGATATCTCATTTTGTTATTTATTAAACTTTATGATCTACAAATTCTCAATGTTTTAGAATAATTTTGACTAGTTTTAAGCTTCTGATTTGTATAGCTTTTCATAGTACAATATAATGCCAAGAGGGTGAAGAAAATTAGAATAAACTTGTTCTTTCATCATTATGGTAGCATAAAGATAGCAGGAAGTTGAAGTGGCTAATTTTATCACATCACAGTCCATAGCAGAGGGAAATCAATTGACAAATGAATGTCTACAACCCAGAGTCCCATGTCCACTATTTAACAGTCCCGGATTCAAGTCTAGCAAGTGAGTCATGCAATGTAAGCTGGGTCTCCCACCTCAGTGGTCATAATTAAGACAATAACCCAGAGACATGTGCTTAGGGACAGTGGCTCTCCACCTTCATCATGCTGCGACCCTTTAATATAGTTTTAATGTTATGGTGACCCAGAACCATAAGACTATTTTTATTGGTACTTAGTGATTATAATTTTACTACTGTTGGTCGACAAGACCAAACAGCAGCCTAACCAATGAGAAAAGATCTTCACCAACCCCACACTGGACAGAAGACTGATCTCTAAAATATATAAAGAACTCAAGAAACTTGACATCAAAAGAACAAATAATCCAATAAAAAATGGGGTACAGACCTAAACAGAGAACTCTCAACAGACAAATCTCCAACGGCTGAAAGACACTTAAGGAAATGCTTAATATCCTTATCCATCAGAGAAATGCAAATAAAAACAACTGAGATTCCATCTTACACCTGTAAGAATGGCCAAGACCAAAAGCATTGATGACAGTTTATACTGGAGAGGATTTCAGGTGAGAGGAACACTCCTTCATTGCAGGTGAGAGTACAAGCTTGTACAGGCGCTTTGGTAATCAATATGGTGATTTCTCAGAAAATTAGGAATCAACCTACCTCAAGATTCAGCAATACCACTTTGGGGCATATACCCAAAAGATGCTTAACCATACCACAAGGGCATGTGCTCAACTATGGTCGTAGCAGCATTATTTGTAAAATCCAGAACCTGGAAACAACCTCGATGCCCCTCAACCAAAGAATGGATAAAGAAAATATGGTACATTTACACAATGGAGTACTACTCATAGGTAAAAAATAATGACATCTTGTCATTTGCAGGCAAATGGATGGATCTAGAAAAAAATCCATATTGAGTAAGGTAGCCAGACCCAGAAAGACAAATATAATATGTAATCACGCATAAGTGGCTTTAGACATAAAGCAAAGAAAAATCAGCCTACAATACACAACCCCAGAGAACCTAGACAAAAAAAGAGGACCTCAAGAGAGACATAGATGAATCAAAATAGGAAGAAGAAAAAGACAAGAACCTCTAAGTAAATTGAGAGAGTGGGGGGGTCATAGAAAAAGGTAGAAGGGGAGAGGGGAGTAAGGGAAGGGAGGAGAGAAAAATGTATAGCACAATAAAAACAATAAAATAAGATCAATAAATAAATAAATTAATTTTAATGTAAATATCTGTGTCTTATAATATTCTTACGTGACCCCTGTGAAAAGGTCATTTGATCTCAAAGCAGTTGCATTCCACAGGTTGAGAACCTCTGGCTTGGGCCAACCTGTTTTTAACAAATTCTCAGTGAGGCTCTCTTCTCAGGCAATTCTAGATTGTATTAAAAATTAAAATTAATCATCACAGTCTACTAACTAGAATTACTGTTGTATCACTTGTATAAATTTCATTGCAATTTACTAGTCATAGTAATTAGGCACATTTTTATGTTTATGAATTTTTTGTGAGAAGATAAAAAGTGACAAATAATACATCTTTTGAAAGATATTTTATTGATGGCAATAAAAATAAACAATAAAATTTAAACTGTATTATAAAAATATATTATTTTATATTGTAAAATGTGTATCACTATTATTTTTCAACTTAAGTACTGAAATTATGAACTGGGCTATGAAATTGCCTTTTGTGCTTTAATCTGAAAACATCTTGTTAAATTTGGACAGTTCTGTAATCAATATCATTACTTTCATGACTTCTGTCCAATATTCATTTGCTACACCTAGGTATAGATGTGAAAGTAAAGTCTACCATCACCTAACATTCAACATATACTGTCATGGTTCTGTTCTTCTAGTTGTAAAATAAAATTTGCTGACTATACAGTATCAAGCAAGATTAAAATAATGAAACCATATTTCTCTTTGCATATGTCAGATATTGGTACCTTTGGTGATATTGATGTGTGGGTCAACTTGTCATGGAAGCAATCATAGGCCTGGTGAGTCACACATTTTACCTATTAGTACACATATCTTTACTTGTAAGTGCTATGACTCATTCTTCTGGCTCAAGGTCTCTGGTTTCTGCTACACCACCAGTAATGGGCTCTCACTAGGGTTCCTCTTGGATACCCTGCTGTTGTTCCATATCATGGAAATCCTGCTCTTTTGGATTTGTAGGTTCATCCACTTCATATACTCCAACAGTTCACAAATGGGGTGGATGTTAGGGTGGGCCAATTCATAGCCATATTTCTGGGCCTGGGTGGTAGCTAGGTTGGTAAGCCTTCCAGCTTTCCCTCATGGTCACTGCCCATGTGAGCTCTCCAGCACTGCTTGATCTAGCTCACCAAATGCAGTCTACAACAAGGAGTGGTGTCAGTTTTTCTGCTCCCAGGCCCTCAGTTCTGGGTACCCCTCACGCATATCACTATGGCCAGCTCTACTGTTTTGCACAGTCAAGGTGCAAGACCCTCTCTCCCCCAATTACTGTAGGAGGCATATTATAGGTGGTGTGGGATCAGCTCTCCTGTTCTCATGACCTCAGGGATGGCTCATGTGTGCCCCTCACCACAGGGTCATTTCTAGTGTGGTTCCCAGGTGACGTGCACACCTATGGTGAGGGTGGGGATCATGTTACCAGGATCGGGGTGATGGACATCACCTTTTGCAATATCCATCAAAACCTGCCACATATTTCAATCATGAGAATGTTATTTATTATTACAGTAGATGGGGATATTATATCAATAATTATATTACTTAATCATGAAAAATTAATTTTAAAAGCTCCTAACATGTCATTGGATGTAGCCTCTAGATTATAAGAGAAAAGAAAGATGTTTATCTCTATTTTTCCAATGAAAACATTGTAGTTTCTTGTTCTAGGCCATGATACCTGTATTGATTAATCAAAGACAAAGTCGATGCTCTGCTCACCTCACTGCACTTTGAGAAGAGATGACTTCCTGTATATTAAGTACCTTGATGTTGATTCTGAATCTGGATGATTAGCTTTATCTAATTGAATATTTAAGTTTGTAAAGCTAGATTTTGGAATTTTGCCATGTGGAACTATTTTTAAAAGCTAACTATTAGATGTTAAAAAGTAGAATGAATGTCTTTTCTTTTACAATAACTCTATAATTAGAGAAAATTAGTCTATTTCCAAAGGTTTAAGTACTGGTATATTGATTGCATTTTCAGGACAGACTCTTCTGTGATGTAGCATCTTTTACCTGCCATACTTCATTAAATCTTAAGACAATTCATTTATATATTTAACTAATTCATTACATTTATTGAATTTTCTACTATGGAATAATGCATAAATTTACATATTTAATTTCCATGTCATTCAATTACCTAAAGAGCTTGGTTGAAGTTGAGTGGTCAGAACAGGAAAGTGGACCAGAAGCAAGGAAAGGACAGAAAGAAAAGAAGTGGAAGAAGGAGAATGCAAAGAGCAGGAGAGAATTGTTAGTGGCTTAAAATCACTCATAGACTTTTCCTGTTGTTAGTTTGTAATATTCTTATAATATATCTCATGTTATAGTTAATGTTAGAGCTATGACTCTCCTCATTTCCATTTCTGACAATTGATTTGTACCCAGGCCTCATTTTCTGCTTTTTGGCCCAGTTTCCTGGATTCTGATTTGTTCATGGTATAGTTTGTTTTCTCAAAAATTGTTTTGTACTGTTTACTTACATGTTAATTTTATCCGGGTATGGAAATGTCATTTTTCATGTGACCATGAAACCTATTCCCAGGGTTCATTTTTCTCTTTTCTTCCTGCTAACAATGACTGAGGAATGTGAGATTTAAGAATACAATATCAGCTCTTATGCCACCTGTCTTGACTGAATAGGGTTAGGACTTCCTTCCCTAAGCAGCACTTTAGGACTAGTATTTCCTTCTCTACTTAGCCTAGGAATTCATCACATAAATCATATACAGCAGAGGCAAGTTCTGGAGAGCTCAATTCCTACACTAACCAAAATGGGTAGAAATATACTGAGCACTCACAATTCCTAATCAACAGCAACTTGCAGACTATATATATGCATTATATATGTATTTGAATACATACTCCTATCATTTCTTCCTTATGTACCTGCTTCATATGACTGAGTTAATAAGAATTTTGTTTATTGCTTTGAAATGTTTTCAAGTTATATTATAAATTCTGGTTATTTTTTTTCTTGAAACAGAGGCAATGTATTTCCCCTTTTTGAATATCAGCAAATAAATCCAGTAAAGTTGACCAGGTCTGAAACACCAAATAGTTAACTTCCTGGTTTGCTAAATGAATTAATGCCATTGCTTCTGATTTTTACATTAGTCATAGGTTTTAATTTAAAATCTAATTATTAGTGATATGAGGTTTTTATTTTAATTAAAAAGTCTCTATCTACATATGTAATAAATAAGCACTTAATCATTTCTTTGGTTCTGCTAAATGTTACAGATGATATGGGAATTATTTTAGTTTCAAATATTGATGATCTCTCTGGGTTTAATATATCTTGTTCGACAATTCTGAAGGAGCTTTGAACAGACCCACTCAAGTGTTTCTATGATTGTCTCTGTTGTACAACACATTTACTTTAAAATACTTCTAATAGAAGCTTACAATTCAGACAGTCCTTGCTCATTACTTACTTATGACATTGTGCTAAGTCTTATCTCTAGACTTGGAGGGTGAATGACATGCTAAATACTGTAGCAAGAGCTGTTTATTTTCTTTACTCTGAAATATTGATAGAACTTAATGCCGTGTTTATCCTTGAACTCTGCTGACTGCTCCTCTGACTGAAGCTTGAAAACCCAAAAGGCTTATTGACCAGCAGAAAGGAAGCATGTAACAACCTACCAACAAGGACTAAGTTTCTAAAAAATAGTCTCATGGAGGCAAATTATTAATATTCGCTTGAAAAACTTCTTCTAGAAAGATACCAAGGATACATCCCTACCCTGAGAAAGTGAAAGAGTACAATAAGAAGAGAATTTGTCACTGTGCTAAAACAAACTAGGAATGATTTATGCATGGACACAGGAATTCGAGATGGAAGCCAGTGATTTTATTCAAACTCAGGGAGATTTTTAGAGGGGGAAGAACATTTTAATAGAGCTGCCAAAGCTGAGGTGCTCCTCTGCTGGAATCAAGGTAGCGGTGACAGATTGAGTAGTATATTAAGTTGAACAAATACTAGAAAAAGTGGCCAGAGAGGTAAATTTGGTTTGTTGAAGAATTACTCCATAACCTTTTGAGACCTTCCACTGTCTAGTTTTTAGTTATAGTTTTATCCTTTCAATACACAATTTTGGATAAACAAAACAGTGCTAGATGCTCATAAAATACTTAGTGTGTGAGTGAACTTAACAGTATAGAGGTTTAGTTTATTTGAAAATGATAACATGAAAATAAAGATAAAACATCCTATTATAAATGCAATGTTATAACAAAATAGGACAATTTGGGGACTTGAAAGATAGCTACATCCATAAAGTGCCTGTGTCACAAGCATTCTAGGTCTCTCGGACTCAGATATAGTGGCATTTACTTCTTTTCCCAGTGCTAAGGTTGGAGAAGGAAAACGTGCAATCCCTGAAGCTCATTAAACATTCAAAAATTGATAACTTCATGTTTGCTGAGGGACTCTTCCTTAACAAATAAAGGTGGATAGTCATATAATTATTCCATGTCAACCTTTGATCTCCATATACATGTATACACACATGAAATTGCACACACACACACACACACACACACACACATGCAAATATCCAGGGTGACAACTGTATACACCACATGACGAACATACAGCACACAACACACATACAATATAGAAATAAAATAATTCATTTTAAGAATTTTTTTAAAGCCAGGATTGAATGCTAGGCAAATCCATGAAAATGTTAGATTTACTATGTGCAATGTGAACATGAAAGAGATAAGTTTTCAAGACATTGATCAGAAAAAGCAAAAGAAATTGGACATCTGTCCTCTTGGTTGTTTTTGTTAGTGTTTCCTGATAATCGCATACAAAATGTTTGCTTATATACCTTGGAACATGCAGAACCATTAAGTTAAAAGCAGTATCTTTCTGGAAGCTTACTATGACTTTGAGGGAGCTTTGTAAGCCTTTTGACAAGTTTAGGTCAAAGGAGAATTTATCAGTGTGGAAATAATTTTAGTGGACAATATAGAGGCCATCGAGGAACCTGGAGCAGAGAGTTTATAGTGTTGAATTTTATGGCCAAGGTACATAAGTGCCATTATAGAGGCTAATTCTGCACTATAGATGTCATGAGAATATAGTGCCATTAATCTCCTAAACTGAATTTTACTAGAAGTCCTTGGAAAGGTGCATGGGAGCACAGACCAAGAAAACACACATCATATTCCCTGGAGAGAGCAGGGAATTGCATGCTTCATTTGACAGTATTTTAGAACAATGTTTAAAAATAAAACCTAGAAATTAAACACACACACTTACTCACACACATGTACTTATTAATACAAATCTCACCAACAAATAATTTTATAAAATCTTAATACTGCAAAGCTTATTGAAACTATGTGTGTCTTTGAGCCAAGGAACATTTTTTTTTTTTTACATTTCTTGTAGTTTTTAAAATATGGACAATTGGCAGCTCGGCTCATGGTGTTAAGGACACATTCTTCATTTTGAATGAGTCAATTTTGAATTTAAGACTTGGCCTTGATCATACACCTTTCTGAATCCATCTGTTCTTATGAGTAAGCAATCTTAACGTATTACAAAGGAGTAAAATTCAAGAAGTTCTGCATAAGGGCATAGGCTATAAGAAATTGATGCTCTTATTTTTTTTTCTTACAATGCCAATTAAAATTGAGATTTGGGTTGAGAATGTGGCTCAGTTGCAAAACAAATAATGATGATGATGATGATTAATTAATGTTTCTTTTGGAGAGCAAGTAGATCTCAGAACAGAGAAAATTTCTATAATTTATTTGCTCAATCCTGCTGTCTTTTGTGTCTCTTAGGACCCCTGTCAAATATTAAAAGGCAGCTAGCATTCCTTATTCCACTGTCTCTAGAGCAAACAGACAGATCCATCCCTGTCACAATACCACCACTGCTATTGATTTTAACCATCCTGGCAGGAAAGAAAATATTCTAAAGAGTCATTTACATCCTTCCCTTTGACAATCAGAATATGGATAATAGACCACAGAAATTGGGATTTTGTTAGGGCTCTCATGCTGAGGCATTCTTGGGGATCTCTCCTCCGGGAATTATTTACAACTGGTAAAAAACTTAACAGGAGAGATTAGAACTGAGACAATGGTCATAGGATGAATAAAACCTTGATTTGAAATGCTGAGTTATAAATACCTTTAATTCTTTCTTTAAACATAAGTTTCATATTAATATCACAAATATCTGAAGACAGACTAGGGAGGCCATTGGACTTTTTTGGCCCCTCTTTACAGTGTGGTCATATTAAATAAATTTACTTTCCTTTTTGTTGCTAGTGCTGTGTCTTTAATTCATTTGTTAAGAATGAGGGTCATGCTGCCAGGACCAAGGCTCTGACTTAACAAGAGCCCTGTGTCTCCAACATTCCTCAAGACAGTTTTCAGATTCTTTAAACTACTCTCCATGAATTTTTATGTTTAGAATACTTCTATATAGTAAACATTAAACCATCAGTCAGAGACAAAGAAGAATAAAAGAATAATTTTGACTTGGTCTCATTTTGAGGGACTAGAATTCCCCAGGAGGGTAAAATACAAACTAATAGGTAAAGAATTATGTAAGGTCAGGTGTGTCTATGACTCTATTCCTCATTGTCCAGTCTTGATGACTGGATGAGGGCTTTGCCTTGTCTTATTGTATCTTGCTTTGTCATATTTGGGTGTTGCCTCTTGGAAATCTCTTTTCTGAAGAGAAACAGAAGTGGAGTGGATCTGTGAGAGAGGGAGGTATGGGGGAGCTGGAAGGAGTGGAAGGAAGGGAAAATGTTGTTGGGCTATATTGAATAATAGAAGAATCTATTTTCAATTAAAAAGGAGTCGGAAAAAGTCTCAAGTACATGCTAATCTAAGCATTTTTGGAGGGATGGGGGTGGGCCTTGGACTTCCAACAGGGCAGGGCACCATGCCCTCTTTCAAGGAAAAAGGGAGAGGGAGGAGGGGATGGGGGGTAGTGGGAGGGGACCGGGAGAAGGGGAAGAAAGGAAAAAAAAATTTTTTTATCTTTAATTATGTTCTTGAATGGAAAAAATAAAACAAAACAATGTATGGAAAAAAAAGAAAATAATAGACATAATTTTTTTAAAAAAAAAAAAGAAAATCGCTTTTAAGAAAATAAGATAGTGCTGGAGGTTTTTAAGAGGAATACAATGGGTCTGTGCTGTTCCTGTGAGTTGCTCAGGAAATGGGAGGGAGGAGAACTGATGTCTGAACTGCTGAGGCAGAGATAAAGGTAAGGAGAGTCCTTAGGAATGTCGAAATAACAGAACCTATGCTGAGCGAGGGGCAGAAGAAGCAAGTGAGTTCTTCGAGATTGGAGATGGAAGAGAAAGTTAATATTTTTCTTTTCGTGGCTGAAAAAATGGAGAGTCCAGTCACATTTGCAGTATAGGAGTTGGGCAGATTACCTAGAAGATGATGGTAGCATCCTTTAAACAGGTTTGTCTTTACTGCATATACAGATTATCTTATAAAGCACTTTATCAAACAGTTTGCCCAATGAGATATTGTCTTATTTTCATCAATTCATTTGAAAATATTTCAATTTCAACATATATATCACTTCAGGAAAATTAATTGCCATATATTTCTGTGCTTCAAAAATGCTCCTGGAGCAGTAAAATATTTATGATACTTAAGAGTCCACAAAGGGTCACTTCCTTGTAGTAATCCCTCTTTCCAGTAGTTGTTTTTGTGGAAACAAAAAAATGTATTATTAAAAATCTTAAAATATAGTCAAATTTATTATAATTAATGGTTTCTCCATGACTGAATCAATAATATAATTGTATCTTTGTGTTTATAATCAATTGTCAACACTTGCATGATAATTGTGAAGCATATTTGCATATATAGTCCATTAATAATCCATACAAGGTCTTTTGCAATAAACCAAAGCCTTTAAAAAATCAAGGCTTGTTAAAATCAATTCTGAAGTAGATTTAGTAACATTTAGGCATGTTTTCAGGATATATAAAAGTATTGTCAAAGCTGGAATCTCCACACTGAATTTATAGCTCTTCTTCTAATCCTCATAGAAATTGTTAATATGTACACAAATTTTTTGAAAAAAACTGTCTAAAACTCTATTTCGAGAATTTTCAAAATTCTCTTATTTCTATGATCATCATAAATTGCAATGTGAAGGGTATCTCCTATTACCATGGTCATCATGAATTACAATGTGAAGGATTTGATAGCATCAGTTAGTGACAGGAAGTGACATGATGCAAACAGCTACAGGAAAGAATCATTGAAAAATATTGATGGAATTTTCTCATTCCTAGTCACATTCCTTTTTATTCCTAATATTATAAAGGCCTAAATTAAGAACTTCCCTGGAATAATCAAAAGCATGAAATAGAAACAGGATTTTGAAAAGAACATTGGGTAATTAGACTATATTGTCAAGGAAAGTTTGTATGTTTGCTTTGAATGTCAAGTGTAAGTATAGGCTGTAAAATAAATAAGTGTAATTAGGTTTAATAGTATCCCTTAAAATTGATGTCTGGTGAGCAATTTATAAAGCAAAAATAATTATGGGACAAAGTGTGCTGAGTTCAGGATCCCAAATTATATAAAAGAAAATAGAAATTAGAAATATATCATTCTGGTAAATAAACAGATAACTCAGTGGAACAAACTAAAATACCCATATACAGGCTCACATAAACACAGTTAATGAACCTTTCTTAAGAAGCAGAGACAACACAATGGAAGAGAAGATAGTCTTTAAAACATGGTGTTATGGAACTCAATACCCACAGGCCTTGTATCTTCACACAAGTTAGCAAAGATGGTGTATAAACTCAGTGAAAATCTTTTGCAAATGTAAAGCTACTGAAAGATAACAAAAAACATTCTATATAACTTAGGTATCATGATGAATTTTTAGTTAAAATACTAAAGACTCAGTATACAGCAGGAATGTTAAAAGGGAAATCACTTCTAAGATAGGATTCACGACAATTTTAAACTTATATACACACAAAAATCTGAGAAAGCAAGACATGTACCTAGGACAAATATTTCAAAGGTGTCTAATAAAAGACTTTATTCAATATGTATAAATAAGTTTTAAAACTCAACATTGTGAAAGCAAATAATGAAATTAAAAGACTGGCAAAGGACCTTCAAAAACATTCCACCAAAATAAGCCCATGAAAGAATATTAGATATCAAGTCATTGGAGAAAGCAAATTATTCATGTATTAAAATGGCCCAAATCTATAATGTTGACAACAGCAATACTGGCAAACATATAGACCTCCAACTCATTTTTTTGTTTATTTCTTTGTTTTTTTTAATTTATTAGATTTTTTGAAAAAAAAATACCAATCCAAGTTCCCACTCCCTCCCCTTGTCCCATTCCCTCAACACACCCTCCCACCCTACCCCGATCTAATTCTCAGAGAGGGTAAGGCAAATTGCTTTCTGGAAGATCTAAGGCCCTCCCTACTATATCTAGGCTGAGCAAGGAATACATCCAAAGAGAATGGGATTCCAAAAAGCCAGTATATGCAATAGGGATAAATCCTTGTGCCACTGCCAGTGACCCCGCAGTCTGCCCCAGCCATGCAACTGTCAAACACATTCAGAGGGACTAGTTTGGTCCTATGCTTGTTCCTTCCCAGTCCAGCTGGAGTTGGTGAGCTCCTATTAACTCAGGTAAACTGTTTTAGTGGGTGAACCCATCATGGTCTTGACCTTTTTGCCCATATTATTTTTCCTTCCTCTCTTCAACTGGACTTTGGGAGCTCAGTTCAGTACTCCAATGTTGGTCTCTGCTTCTGATTCCATCAGTTGCTGGATAAAGGTTCTATGGTGATATTTAAGATAATCATCAGACTGACTGCAGGGCAAGTCAAGATCGGGCCCCCTCTCCTCTATTGCTTAGGGTCTTAGAAGGGTCATCCTTTTGGATTCCTGGGAATTTCTCTAGAGCCAGGTTTCTGCTAACCCTATAATGGCTCTCTCAATCAAGATATCTTTCCTTTCTCTCATCTCTGTCCTTCCTCCATCTCGACTATTCCATTTCCTCAAATTCTCCTCAACCCTCCCTTTCTCCACTCCTCTTCTTATTCTACCCTTACTTCTCCCCCAATCCCCATGTTCCCAATTTTGTCATGTTATTTTGTCTGCTACAATTTCCAGGTGTGTCTATATATATTTTTCTTTAAGTTCACTTTATTACCTAGCTTCTCTAGGATCATGAACTATAGGCTCAATGTCCTTGATTTATAGCTAGTATCCACTTATGAGTGAGTACATACCATATTCATCTTGGGGGTAACACTTACAAAAGAAGTGAAAGATCTATTTGACAATAACTTTAATGTAGAAAAATGAAAATAGATCCATATCTATTGCCATGAACAAAACTCAAGTCCAAATGTGTTGCAAGAGGCGTGCGGGCTTGCTTTTGGTCCCAGCGGCCACCTGGCTCCTGCCGCCCGGTGCCTGGCTAGCTTATACCCGAAATAATTACACGGAAACTGTATTCATTTAAATACTGCCTGGCCCATTAGCTCTAGCCTCTTATTGGCTAACTCTCACATATTTGTTTAACCCATTTCTAGTAATCTGTGTGTTGCCACGAGTCGTGGCTTACCGGGAAAGATTCAGTGTGTCTGACCTGGGAGCTTCGTGGTGGGCAGCTCTCTCTCACTCTGGCCCCTTCCTAGTATCCTGTTCTCTTTCCCTGTCTATCTAAGTCCTGCCCTATCAAAAGGCCAAGGCAGTTTCTTTATTAACCAATAAAAGCAACCCAAATACAGAAGGACCCTCCTAACCCACAAATGGATTAAAGACAGCTCATGCCTGTATTTTCATCTTCATAATATATTATCTACCAAAGATCTTGACAGATCTAAGACCGTAGGAATCAGCACAAACCCATTCCTGCAAAGCCTAAGATGGATGTGTTAATTTAGCAGGAACATGACTCAAAATTAACTTGAGATAATTGAAAATAACTTAAATTTCCTGTAAGTTCAAGTTTGTTAACTTCTTGAGAAGAATACCTACTATGCCTTTGACTAAATAGAATAGAAAAATTTTAGGAATACTATTCTTAGACATATAATTATAAAATTTAGAGTAACTATAGAGAATCAGAACAGAAAAGACTCAATCACCAGTCTCAGGGAAAGCCAACCAACAATTGTATCAATTGGTTTGCTGACAAAGTTTTGTTTAGGATAAATTTCATAAATTAGAAGGACACATGTAACTATGCATTTAATTTTATTGATTTTATTGTTTATGTGTATGTTTTGTGTGTGAGTGTGTATGTATGTGTGTCATAATGTGTATGTGTACTTCAGAGTACATCTTTCAGTAGTTGCTTTCCTCCTTCACTGTGGATTCCAGGGATTGAACTCAGATTGTCAGACTTGCACAGCAAATGCTCTTACCTATTAAGCCATTTTTCCAGACTGTAACTGTATTTCTTAAGAAAACATAAAAATTTGCATAAGCATATCTACATATATGCACACACACTATACACACACACACACACACACAAACACATATATAATGTGTGATAGTAAAAAATGAAAGCTGAATTCTCTCTAAGGCGCAGAGGCCTGGTTGTGCCATACCTTCTGAAAACCTATTGTCAAGTGCGTCATACTTATCTTTGACATTGCATCGACTGATACTCTATTCCACCACTGGTGGAGTTCAACATCTGAATGTCCACTAATTAATGTTGGCTGGATGAAAGAATATGCACAAATGAGAAATTCAACTCAGTTCATTCAAAAAAAGAAGAGTTTAGTTATTATGTCAATAAAGAACAATCTGAGTAGAGAATGGTCTGCCACAAAAGTATATGAAATAATATGTTAATCAGCTTTTTTTAGTCAGCCTGTGATGTATACATATTTCAAAACAACATGTTCTACACTATAAATAAGTAACTTTTTATTGACCTAGTGTGAATTTAAAATGTTAAAGGTACAGAAATACTTTAAGTGTGATCTCTCAGTGTGCTCTTGCACTTTTTGTAATATGTTTATTTTAAAATATCTATGAATAATTATAACACTGTTTTATTTATACATGGGTAGTTATTCAAAAGTAAGCACAGGGATTGGGAATAGTTCAGTATGGAAAACACCTGCCATAAAAGTATGATGGCCTAAATTTTGCTTGTCTCCCAAAAAGCTATGCTTGTGATGGAGAGCTTCTGGAAGCCTAGCCCCAGGGAAAGCAGGTAGAGATAGGAAATCGCCAGAGCCTACTGGCCAGCCAATCTAGGCAATAACACACAGTGAACTCTGTGTTCTATGAAAAATGCTGGCTCAATAGATTGAAAGGTATAACAATCAAGGAAGATACCTGATTTTAGTCTCTGACCTACATGTCTACACCTGTACACATGCACAATTGCACTACACATACTAACGCACATACATGACAAGATAAACAAGTGGTTTAACAGTCCACATTATATAGAATTGTACATTTGTGAGTCAGTGAGATAATACATTGTCTTCATTATAAATACCAAGTGGGGGATCTCATTTTATCTGTACCTTCTGGTTAGGGAAGTCAGAAAATATAATGTGAAGTTGTGTTCATTAAGAGTAGATACAAAACTGGGCAACAGTGGTGAATGCCTTTAATACCAACACTAGATAGGGAGGCAGAGGCAGATAGATTTCTGTGAGTTCCCAGTCTGCCTGGTCTCCAGAATGAGTTCTGTGTAGCAGAGGCTACACAGAGAAACTCTGTCTTAAAAAAAAAAAGAAAGAAACTGCAAGCACAAAAGTAGACACAAAAGCATGGATGAAAGTTGGAATCTGGTTTGTTTAGCTCTTAAAATTGTAAGTTCCTAGCAAATGAGAATTCTAACTACAAACTTTGCAGAGGGAAGACTTCCAGGTGTTTACACTTCTGAATGAATATAATGTGTGGTCTATCTGCAGTCATCACACACACACACACATCCTCTGGTCTTTTGGAATAAACATAAAGTGTATCCAAAGACAAACAGAGGCTGTTGTGGTTGATTTCACTATGATGCTTTTGTGAAGGAAAGCAATTGGGACATGTGAATAAAAACCATACTCTAAATGGCAAGAACAAGAACTTTTCAGTATTTTTCTCTATGAAGTAGAGTATTGTTCTTTCAAAGTCTGTAACAATTTTCTTATGAATTTCGATGGGGATTGCAGTGAGTCTGTAGATTGCTTTTAGTAAAAGGACCATTTTTACTATGTTAATCCTACCAATCCATTAGCATGGGAGATCTTTCCATCTTCTTATACATTCTCCTATTTATTTTTTAAAAGACTTGAAGTTCTTGTCACACAGGTCTTGCTTGGTTAGAGTTACACCAAGATATTTTATATTATTTGTGCCTATTGTGAAGAATGTTGCTTCCGTGACTTCTTTTTTTTTTCTTTTCTTTTCGTATTCTTTTATTTTTTTCCATTCAAAAAATAAATAAATAAATAAATAAATTTTTTACTTTTCTTCCCCCTCTCCCGGTCCCCTCCTGCTACTCCCCACCTCTCCTCCCTCCCCCTTCTTCCTTAAAAGAGGGCATGGTGCCCTGCCCTGTTGGAAGTCCAAGGCTCACCCCTCTAAATCCCGGCCTAGGAAGGTGTGCATCCAAAAAGACTCGGTTCCCAAAAAGATAATACATGCAGAAGAGATAGGTCCTGGTGTCATTGTTGATGGCTTCTCGGTCCACCCCAATTGGCTGCCACATTCAGAGAGTCTGGTTTGATCATATGCTCGTTCAGTTCCAGTCCAGCTGGATATGGTGCGCTCCCATTAGTTCAGGCACACTGTCTCAGTAGGTGGACCAGCCCCTCATGGTCCTAACTTCCTTACTAATCTTCTCCCACCTTCTGCTCTTCAACTGGAACTTGGGAGCTCAGTCCATTGCTCTGATGTGAATGTGGGTCTCTGTCTCTATCTCCATCCATCGGATGAAATTTCTATAATGGTGATCAAGATATTCACCAATGTGACTATGGGACAAGGCTAGTTCTGGCACCCTCTCCTCTGCTGCCTGAATACCTAGCTGGGGACATCCCCTTGGATACCGGGGATCCCCAGGGCAAAGTATCTTGCCAACCCTAAAATGATTCCCTTAATGTAGATATCTTATTCCCTTCTCCAATATCCACCTTTCATCCATCTCCACCCTCCACTCCCCCAAGCTCTCCCCAGTCCTTCTCCCTTTTTCTTCCCCCTCTCCCCTTCCCCTACCCCCATACTCCCCACCTCTATCCCCGCCCCCTGGCTTCCAACTTTTGCCTGAAGATCTTGTTTGCTTCCAACTTCCATCAGGATCTGTACATGCTTTCTTTGGGTTCACCTTGCTATTCGGCTTCTCTGCGCTTGTGAGCTAAATGCATGGTGTCCTTTGTTTATGTCTAGGGTCCACTAATGAGTGAGTACATACCATAATCATCTTTCTGGGTTTGGGTTACCTCACTCAGGATAGCGTTTTCTATTTCCATCCATTTGCATGCAAAATTCAAGATGTCATTGTTTTTACCGCTGAGTAGTACTCTAATGTGTATATATTCCACAATTTCTTGATCCATTCTTCCATTGAGGGGCACCTAGGTTGTTTCCAGGTTTTGGCTATTACAAACAATGCTGCTATGAACATAGTTGCACAAATGCTTTTGTAGTATGATTGGACTTCTCTTGGGTATATTCCCAAGAGTGGTATTGCTGGATCCTTAGGTAGGTTGATTCCCAATTTCCTGAGAAACTGCCACACTGATTTCCAAAGAGGTTGCACAAGTTTGCATTCCCACCAGCAATGGATGAGAGTTCCCCTTACTCCACATCCTCTCCAGCATAGGCAATCGTTGGTGTTTTTGATTTTAGCCATTCTGACAGGTGTAAGATGGTATCTCAACGTTGTTTTGATTTGCATTGCCCTTATCGCTAAGGAAGTTGAACGTGACCTTTAGTATCTTTTGGCCATTAGAACTTCTTCTGTTGAGAATTCTCTATTCAGATCCTTACCCCATTTTTTAATTGGGGTATTTAGAATTTTAATGTCTAATTTACTGAGTTCTTTGTATATTTTGGAGATCAGACCTTTGTCGGATGTGGGGTCAGTGAAGATCTTCTCCCACTCAGTAGGATGCCTTTTTGTCTTAATGACTGTGCCTTTTGCTTTAAAGAAGCTTCTCAGTTTCAGGAGGTTCCATTTGTTCATTGTTGCTCTTATTGTCTGTGCCCTTGGGGTTTTACACCAGAAGTGGTCTCCGGTGCCCACGTACTGCAGGCTACTTTCCACTTTCTCTTCTATCAGGTTCAGTGTGGTCGGATTTATGTTGAGGTCTTTAATCCATTTGGACTTGAGTTTTGTGCAAGGTGATAGATAAGGGTCTAATTTCATTCTCCTACAGGTTGACATCCAGTTATGCCAGCACCACTTGTTGAAGATACTTTCATTCTTCCATTGTATAATTTTAGCGTTTTTGTCAAATATGAGGTGTTCATAGGTTTGTGGATTAATATCCGGGTCTTCTATTCAATTCTCTGTTTTTATGCCAATACCAAGCTGTTTTCATTACTGTAGCTCTGTAATAGAGTTTGAAGTCAGGGATGGTAATGACTCTGGCAATTCCTTTATTGTATAGGATTGTTTTGGCTATCTTGGGCTTTTTGTTTTTCCATATAAAGTTGACTTTTGTTCTCTCAAGGTCTGTGAAGAATTTTGTTGGGATTTTGATGGGGATTGCATTGAATCTATAGTTTGCCTTTGGTAGAAATGCCATTTTTACTATATTGATCCTACCAATCCAGGAGCATGGGAGATCCTTCCATTTTCTGGTATCCTCTTCGATTTCTTTCTTCAAGGTCTTTAAGTTCTTGTCAAATAGATCTTTCACTTCCTTGGTTAGTGTTACCCCAAGATACTTTATGCTATTTGTGGCTATCAGGAAAGGTGATGTTTCTCTGATTTCCCTCTCTGTTTCTTTATCCTTTGTGTATAGGAGAGCTACTGATTTTTTTGAGTTGATTTTGTATCCTGCCACTTCACTGAAGGTATTTATCAGCTGTAGAAGTTCTTTGGTAGAGTTTTTGGGGTCACTTATGTACACTATCATATTATCTGCAAATAATGAGAGTTTGACTTCTTCCTTTCCAATTCGAATCCCCTTGATCTCCTTATTTTGTCTTATAGCTTTTGCTAGGACTTCAAGCACTATATTAAAGAGATATGGCGACAGTGGACAGCCTTGTCTTGTTCCTGATTTTAGTGGAATCGCTTAGAGCTTCTCTCTGTATAATTTGATGTTAGCTGTCGGCTTGCTATATATTGCTTTTATTATACTTAGATATGATCCTTGTATCCCTAATCTCTCCAAGACCTTTATCATAAAGGGGTGTTGAATTTTGTCAAATGCTTTTTCAGCATCTAATGAAATGATCATATTTTTTTTCTTTCAGTTTATTTATATGATGGATTACATTGATAGATTTTCGTATGTTGAACCAGCCCTGCATCTCTGG
>PVIU01011920.1:0-62449 GCA_004026605.1 Ondatra zibethicus
AAAAAAAAAACTCTCTGCGGGAGTTGCCATGTCTGCAGAAACTGTGGGAGAGGTTAGAGTGTCAGTGTTATGGAGAGATTGGAACGTTATAGGCTCAGAGGCTAATTACTGTATCTTGGGCTAGTTTTAGCATTCTGAGAACAGCCATTACTTGTCCTGTTATGTATTTGAATTAACATCCCATAATACAAATAAAAAGCTGTTAGAAGCTATTAATTTACCAGAATATTAGTTTCTTCCAATCCAAGAGCTAAGAATGTTATCAGGTAACTTTACATTTTATGCCTGTAGCAAAGCATTCTCCATCTTGATGTCTCTGCCTCTCTGGTGTACACATCAGTGTATTTTCAGCTAGTCTTGAATTATTACTTTGGCTGTTTTGTAGCCCTGGAAAACCCTGGAAAACTGCTTCTCCATTGGAACATTGAATTTGTGGTAGGTAACCTTACTCTGTGTTCTCAGGTCATGGTCTCTCAGAATGACTCCACAATAAATTATCTCTTACATTCTTAAAGTCAAGCACTGTGGTTTTTATGTCCATACTACATATTAAAATGTGCAATAATTAGTAGGGAATTTTCTATTTTATGACAGTCTTGATTTGGAATTACTCTCTCTTCTTTGGGCACTACTTGATTATTCAAGAGATTCTTCTTTCTCATACTTACTCTGAAAATTTTTCTATTTGGATGCAATTAAACATTTAAATTTAGCAGAGAATAAAATAGTTTATCTGCTTTCAATACTCTCTTCTGAACATTTTAATATTGTGCTTTTTGTTAAAATTAATGCCAACATACTTTCAATTTTATTTGACTTCTTACAGATAAAAATTTGACAATAGATCTTTTTGTAAGTAGTGCTAAAATTCACAGCCTTTGGTAATTTTTCCATCTATTGATACTTGCAGTTACTTCTGAATGGGTTTGAATGTGAAAAAATGTCATCAGTCTATTTTCTTTTACAATTCAATAAACAGATACTACATAGGTTTCTAAGGATCAATAACATGTCTATGGCTATTTAAAGATAGTTTGTCAAAAATATGATAGCACCTTTTACATTAAAAAAATAAAAGAATCATTGCTCCTACCAAGTATGCCAAAGTGGAGCTTTTGAAAGGCTTCAGTATGCTTGTTCCCTAGGTACAGTGACTCTTTTTAATCATTGCTCTTAAAACTTTACTGTATTGAGCTTGCCTCCTAAAGGCTCATTGATTTGGAAAGTCATAGTCATTTAGTCATTTTTTCCTTTATATTTCTGTCAAGATATTTGGGTAAGATAATAAAAATTAGAATGACCTTAAAGAAACATCCAAATTAGAATCTATAAAATATTTTTTAAATATGTTTGAGTCAGGCAATAAATTTAGGAAAGAAAACCAAACAAAAGTGTAATTCTAAGAGAACTTATCCTTATGGGTAATATGTTAATAAACATGTTTTAATTATTATTTCTGAATTGTGGAGAAATGAGTCTTTCTTGAATGTCTTTCCCTGGGATTATCCTGGATTTAAAACCTGCAGATTGTTACTTGTAATAGACATAATAATTTAATTTCTAGTCTAAGTATATATTTAACAATAAATATTCACTCAAATTTTTGCAATATCTCTTCTATATTTCCTATTCAAATTGGAGAGTACAAGATTTAAAATTCTACATACAAAACTTTAGTCTTTATCAGAGGTTGGTATCATTTTTAATACTTCAACCATAGGAAGTTATTAAAAAAGACAAAGGGATGGAAACAGAAGAGACAAGTCATATGGAAGCTCTGAAATCAGGCAGCAATGTGTCCTAACATTCCATAAGTATTGTTGATTATTTACTGTTACACAGCTATCCACTGTTAAATAGGATTTTGCCACAGAAGAAAAATATCCAATCTTCAATCATTTCACATCACACGCTAAAACCCCTCACAATAACTCATCTATACCTAGCTAGATATTTTGCATAATAGTTTTTTAACTTTTAATTGTCCCAGTGGATTATTTCAGAGCATTACTTCTATTCTAGTGTTCCACTGATTTAAACAAAATTGCTTGCCATGTAATTTGCTGGCTTAAGGAATGCTGTCCAAGCTATTATCTTTGGTTTTCATTTTAACATATCAAAAGATACTGGGCTTCTGGCAATGTTCTTTCATTTCCTAAATATTAAGTGTTTGAAGAATGGGAGGGTAAGAATAAGGACAGGTTTTTGAATTTTCATTACATGAAAATTATAACTGTCTCTGTAGGTCATTGTTCCATCATCCTGGTGTTAGGATCAACATATTTTACTACAAAGTTTCTTTTATCGGTTTACTTTATCACAAGGCATTTCTGTGGTCATTTGTATCATATTAGTTCATGAGGGAGTCTGTATTCAACATGTCTGATATAACTAATATACTGAGAAATATTCCACAATTATAATTAGTCATTTTTGATAGCTTACCATAGACACAATATTAGCTTCTCAATTATCATTTGTGTAAGTAACTATTTTGTTTTCATTTGGTGATGTTAAAAAAGCAGTAAATTCTGATCATTAATTCAAAGTACACAGTAAAGTACAAAGTAAGAAAAATAAGTCATGAAGATAAATGCTTGTTCTTTTAACATGAGGGTACTAAAAATATTGTTGAATTGTATTTGTTAAAATTTATTTGGAACTGAGTGGGGACAAATGCTAAGGGGTTTTGAAAGTGCTGTTATTTTCATGTTTCCCACTTCTTAGGGCTAAATTCATCCACGGCTAAAAACCAACACACTCTATACTAGGGTCTATGGAAATCTCTACTGACAAAGATGTCAAACTCTAACTCTTCAATTTAGCCTCAGGGAGAATTGTTTGGACAAGGCAAGAAAGAACCCACATTCTTCACCAAAAGATCACAAGATTGGTCTCTAGACCACATATTAATATTCTTCTCCTATGAAACCACTTGAGCCGGATCCCCACAGTTCAAATCATATTCAGCACCACTATCTTCCCTGTTCCTACTACTTTGGCCTCTTAAGTTGCACCTAAATCATTCAATAGCTTTCCTAGTCTAAAGACACAAAGTTCATATTTCTTCAAACAAAAACATAGTTGGAATTATCCCAGCAATATGCCAGTCCCTTTAGCTTGTGTCCTACTTAAGGTTTCCATTGAATAAAGAAACACCATGATGATAGCATCTCTTATAAATGAAAACATTTAGTTGATAGTGGCTTATATTTCAGAGGGTTAGTATATTCAGACAGAAGGGGAGGTGGGAAGGAACTGGGTGGAGAAAAGGGAGGGGAAATGTAATGAGAATACATTTCAAGAAATGAAAATATCATGATCAGGAAAACTTTGAGAGGAAAGCATTCATTTAAACTTACAGCTTTTAGTCTACTGTGAAAGGCAGGTAATAAAGTAAAAGCCATAAAGAAACACTGTTTACCAGCTTGCTTCTTATGGCTTTCTCAGCCCAACGTCTTGTACAACCAATAACCATCTTCCTATAGGGTATCTGCTCCAGTATTCTAGAGCCCATCACATAAATCATTAATGCAACAAAGAGAAAGAGAGAAAGAAAGAGAGAGAAAGAAAGAGAGAAAAGGAAATAGAAAGAAAGGAAGGAAGATTGAAAAGACAAAAACAAGAACTAATGGAAGGAGAGGGCTGCTTGTTTGGTCCCAGGAACCGAAATAATAACACAGAAACTATATTAATTAAAACACTGCTTGGTCCATTAGCTCTAACTACTTATTGGCTAACTTTTACATCTTAGTTTAACCCATTTTTATTAATCTGTGTATCGTCATGTGGCAGTGGCTTAACACCTAAGTTTTGGTGGCAGATCCATGGTGTCTTTGACTCCACCCCTTCTTTCTCTCAGCATATAGTTTTGTCTTGCCTGCCTACCTAAGTTCTGCCCTATCAACAGGCCCAAAGCAGTTTCTTTATTAACTAATGAAAGCAGCACAAAGACAAAAGACCTCCCACACCATTTTCCATTTTTTTGTTTAAACAAAAAGGAAGGATTTGAGTTTAACATACTAAAATTATATATAACAAAACAGGCATCAAATAAAAATTACAGATACAATATTTATATCAATTTTATCTTTATTTATAACTAAGGAAAACTATGTAATTACTATCTGTTCTTCAACTCCATCAAAGACTCCAGAAGGACATAATATTACTTAAGAAACAGGAAGTGCATTGTAAGAAACTTTTAAAACTCAGGAATTGACAGAGACATCTCACTGCCTGGACAGTCACCCAAAGTTCTTTTGCACCATCGGGGAATCCATCTTCAGCCTTCAGGCCCATAGTATCCAGCAGACTTTTCCATGAAGTGGGAAATTTCAAAGACAGTTCAGTCACTTTTTTTGTATCCTGTTGAACGTCTCACAGACTCTTTCATGAAGCAGGAACTCTGAAGAATCATCTCACTTTTAGGCAAGTTCAGCAATCATTTGTCTGTGGACCCTGCATGAACAGTTAAGCAGTCTAGGCAGGAGCAGTTTTCTTGGCCAAATGGATAACCAACTCCATAAGGAGCCTCTTGAATGCCTATCTTCCTGCTGAAGTAGCTTCATGCTGCCAGGAGCAGATATGTCTCACTGTCATGAAAAGTTCTAAATTTTAAAAACATTTTAAATGCCATATTCTGAAGGTCTCTGAAATATTTGAAGAATACCTAACTATCTGAAGTATATTTTTATACATCTAGAAAATCTAACTAACATAACTACAAGCTTGACTATTATAGATGATTATCTATTATCTTCAATATACATTATATTTTAAAATGAACTACACAATCACAATACCTAATCAAGATTGGAAATATACATATAACAAGACTGACCTTAAATTTGTATCAATAAACCAAGATTCATACCAATGCAAATTATTTATATCTATATCATATCCCCCTTTAAATGTAAAAGAACATTTATAAATAATAATTGGAAATTTGTGTGTAGTTTTGTCCATACAGCTTCCTGATATTTGGGGGGCACTGTTAATTAGGTCTTTCATGGGTATCCTGTGTGCTAGATTCATTTCAGTAAGCAGTTGGGTGAAGTAATTTTTTTGAGGGTGTTCATGGCAACCTTTCAGGGAGTGTGGTCTATCAAACCATATTTGTCTGGAAATATTCCACAGGTCCTCATCTTCTGTGGAAACAAAAACAAAAACAAACAAAAAAAAAACCTCTTTTCCAAAGCAACATATGCTTAGACTCAAATTTTGGAATCAAGTTACCTTTAGAACATATATGCTGGTTAAACTTAGCAGCCCATACAATGAAATGTCTCTCTATACTTAGATCCTTCACAGTCAAAAAATTCAAAGAAAAGACAATATGCATAATCTAGACTCTCTGTGAATTTTCTATTTTACATGGCTTATTTTTCTTTACTCTTTTTAATCTATGACTATCTGTACTCTATCTCCTTAGAGACTTTACCCCTTTTTTAACTTTATGATTCTCTATACTCTTTTTTCTCTCTCTCCCTAGCCTACATACATTTATCCAACACTGTGACCCATTTAGAGGTTGTTTATGTCTGAATCTGTCCAGTTGTGAATCTGTAACTCTTTACTGTCCAGGAAAATTTCTTACAATGCTAAGCGCTTCTTAAAATTTATGCTGCATCATTGCTAGGAGTAATCTGGCAGTGCCTGCTTGCCCCGCCTAGTCCAGCATGGTGGAGCCGCTCCTGCCTCTGAAGGCAAATAACTATGTACAGTGAAACATAAAACATAAAAGTTTTTTAAAAAATGATATTAATGCTGAAAGTAAGCAAATTTACAGTATGTTAGTTCTATTCTTGAAAAATTCATTCTTTTAAATTTAAAATTATATTTTATTTTTGTATATTTTGTTCACCTAACAATAATTAGCCAACTATAGTTAACATGTAATACCACTATCATTTTTAAGTTTTTGTATGTTTTATTATTGGTCTTCATATAATATTAATGAAGTATTTAAAAATTCCTTTGAAAAGGCATGAATACATCATGTTAGTATACTAAAGTTGTAGCAAAAGAAACAATAAATGTGAATTTGTTCTGAGTCACAGAAATGGACGAACTCAGAATTAAGCCCAGATAGGATGGA
The DNA here is from genome assembly GCA_004026605.1 of Ondatra zibethicus. Lineage (NCBI taxonomy): Eukaryota > Metazoa > Chordata > Mammalia > Rodentia > Cricetidae > Ondatra > Ondatra zibethicus. The sequence continues at coordinate 6,104 of PVIU01011920.1, forward strand.
AAGTGAACCCACATGTCCTATGTAAATAGTTATTAAACTATTATCCCCACAGTAGGAAAGAATAAATTATGTAAGTAGATAGAGGTGTGTGTGTGTTTGAAGAAATGTAGATTACAAATAATAGCAAGGTCTAAGTTAAAGCAACACTACTTGATATAAATGTACTGTGTCATGGGTGAAATGTTTAAATTATTAATTTATTCTTAAGAAAACTGATATTTATTCAATAGTTTGTTCACAAATCTAAGGAATTAAATAATTAAAATAGTTGGACATACAATGGCAAACAGATTATAAGCAAAGATTATTCATGCTTACCTTCAGAAAACTTGTTATTCTATATTATATTGTGAGTGGATATAGGTAGTAAAAGGCAAAGAATGTGGTGAAACATTAAATAGAGTCAAGTTTTTGAAAATAACTTTCTGTACATTAGTAAAAAATAGAATCATGAGCTAATAAAACTAAGACTGAGGTAAGACTGAAGGCACAGCAATAGCACAAATCAGTTATATATAATTCTATGATCTATTTTTCCCTTTATCCTTGACAACCTAGTAAGGACAAAAAATCTGGCAATCCTTTCCATTGTCATGTTCATATCCAAGACTGGTAGGAAGGCAAGAGAAATTGAGTCTCAGAATTTCTAATTTTAAACAAAGAAAGAAAATACATGGAAAATCAGACAGAATCTTGGCAGCTATCATTAGTAGGACAGATATTAATTTATTATAACTTGGTAACTCTATGTGATATTAAACAAGTAATAGAAATAGTTGTAATAGAATCTGTAGTTTGTTCCAGAGTTTATAAATCAATTGATGCATAGTGTAATGGAGAATAGGGGAGATAAAAGTAATAAATAAAGAAAAAGAAGAAGCCATGAAAAATTCAAAAATTACATGAGTCCAGAAATATTAATTTAAACCTAACCATTAAACAGAGAATCTGAAGATATTGAAACATTAGAAGTATTGTATTTCTCCTCTCTTTATCCCTCTTTCTCTGTGTGTGTGTGTCCCCTCTCGTATGACTCTGTGTTTCATTTTTATTTTTATATCCATGCTAGTGATTTCTTAATTTAAATATAGTTTTGAACAACTATTATGGAATGGGTTACTTCAGACATGGAAAACTTGCAAGGAAAGATTAAAAATAACTTTCTTTGAAAAGAACTTGAAAACAAGGCAATAAAACCATGTGAACATTAGATCTCTCAGAAGCTAAAACAAATGAACAATTTCAGTAATATGGAAAATGGCACTGAAAAAAACTGAAATGTGGTTTGTTGAAATATCAAGAGGAGAGGGCAATATATTAAGAAATATTACAAATTTTATTCATTTTAAAATTCCTAGCATTTTGACTCTACTGAGTTTTATTATCATTTTGGCCTACAAAGTCCCTAGGGAAAAGGAATAACTTACTTTTCAAATATAATAATAGATAAAATATGTTTATCTCAGACCAGTTACTCTCATACTTAAATAATGGATGTTCAAACTCACAGGATCCCAGGTAAATTTTAAAATAAGAATACAAATGCAAAACGTTTTATATTCTCTAAACACACAAATTGTCCATATGGATGAAAAAGTCAAGACACATTTTCACTCTTAACTCAATATTATTAGAAATGACACTGTATAAAGAAAAGTCAATGGCACACTCTCCTTTCCCTTAAAATATTGTCTTCTTCTTTTTATTGCCCTATATCAGTGTTTAATAGCACACTAGCATAGGAGCATGAGCAGCCTTATTTTACTCTCTGGTCATCCTTCCATTGTTCTGAACATTTTATTTTATCAATGGCTATATCCATTATGTACTGACTTCATTTTATAAAGAGGAAAATAGACACAGACACACAAACACACACACAAAATAAACACACATGGCTTCAGTAGCTTAGTCCTTTATATTCATGCTGGGAATGATGCTGAAGAAGTAGTTGAGAGCTGTATCCTGATCTTTTCTGGCCTCTCTGTTCTGGTTGCAGATTTCGGTTTCTGATATCCGTTCAAGCAGAGGATTCTGATTTGTGAGTCTACTGCTAAATAAATAATCTATTTCTCAATTCTGTGCTAGTGTGGGATTTCTTATAAGCGTTCTTCTTCGGAAACTAGTCTTCTGTTGTATGAATAGACTGAATCCAAAGTTTTACTTTTGTTGCCAAGGGGTAGTTTATTTGTGATCGCCATTTTTAACTAAAAGCTATGTCCAGTAGCACATTAGGCTAATGCATTTCGCAAGCAAGCCTGACATAGTTTTGAAAGCATTAGGTGATTTTTAGAGAAAAATGTACCTAGGGAAAAGGATGGAAGAAGATCTATAGGAAATGTAGTCTTTAATTTGTTATGACATGTAATGCCATTTTAATCCTTAGTGAACTTGCAAATATTAATAATATTTACACTTAAAATAAAAATTCTTGTTGATAGAATCTCAGGTAGGAACTATATACATCCATGCATGTGCTGACTCACCAATGTGCCCAAAAACACACACACACAAAAGCACACACTCAGAGGGATATAAAATGGACTATAGGCATTAAAGTCTAAGCATTTTACTTCACTTTTTATTGAACAGTATCTTTTTGCCAACTGTCAGTTACAGCTAGCTTAGGTCCTTATCTTGATGGGAATAAAAGGTCTCTTTGTGATTTCCTTCCTTTCCTCAGAAAATGTAAAGATTTTCTTTAGACTTACAGAAGTAACCAAACAAGGAAAAAATTGTAGAAAAGAAAGTATATATAAATGGTATCCACAATCCTTGTGATTTACTTTAAGTAGTCACATTTGCAATATAAAATGAAAATGTAATTTTAGAGTAATAAAACCAACACAGCTCTGCATATATTATGTGTGCTTCCTCTTTGTATGTATTTTCAGTGATTTCATAACACAATGCTTATTAAATTAGTTGGAAATTTGTTTATCATTTTCTATGAGTAATCAACTTGAAAATGTTTAATTGAAACAAAGTCTTATAAAATTTTAATGCAGTTTGAACTGAGAGGGGGATTTGGGTAATTAATGGTCCATATGCACTGCCTATGAGGATTTATACAGATTATCTATACTTGTCATCCAAACCAAATTATGATGCATGTATTTTGTTAAACTTCTATTTTGGAATAATTCTTGTTGAGACAAAAAGGTGCACTCTTCATTTTAATTTAAGGTACACTTAATGGCTATCAAACTGAGCTTATCTTTAAAGATTAAATTCATCTAATTGATGGTAGTGCTACTTCTTACAATCACCACAGTATGATTCAATTTACTAGTGAAGGCAGGATGCCTTTATGAAGAATTTCACAGCAGGGTTGAAGACTTATCCACAAACAGTAAGTATCTATTTTTACACCTGAGTGGGAGCCTACAAAAACACCCCATCTTTAAAAAGAACTTGAAAAATAGAAAATAATGTGGAAAATAATAACATACATGCTACATTAAAGAAGTAAAGGTACTGAATTTGAAAAATCTTAACAATTCAAGTTGAATTTTGTTTTGAATTAAATATCTGACTGGAAGTATTTGCTGGTTTATATAATAGATTGCAGGATGTAAATTAATAGATATATACTGTTTACATTTTATCAACTAGAATTAAATTTGTTTCATTAGAAATATTCCTTGCATGTTAGTTTTGTCCACTTGACTTAGCTAGAGTCATCTGAAAAGAGGGAACTTCAGATGTGAAGACTCACTTCTGGAGTCTAACAGGATACACAAGCCAAATACAACCTTTCCTTCCCAAGTTATTTTTAGTCGAGTTATCTATCACAGCAATAGAAGCTGTGAACAAATTTCCTGAAAAGAAACTGTGTCTGGTTCAGAGCAAAACCTCCTGGAAAGAGTTTCTCTGTCTTCAGGTACTGATGGACCTCCTGGAATTTCAGTTCTGGTGAGAGTCTGCTATTTTGTATGCTTCAATATAATTACTGTATCTTGATCTAGTTTTAGCCTTCTGAAACATCCATTACATGTCTCATCCTGTATTTGAACTAACACATAGTAATAACAAAAACAAAGCTCTTTGAAGTTATTAACTTAGCATAACAACAGCTTCCACCAATCCAATAGCTAAGGATGATGTCAAATAACATTTTAGGCAAAGAGAAAATATAATTTTCCTTTCATACACCTATATATCCATTTCAGTATATCCGTTTCTTTGGTGAACTCAACAATGTATGTTAAACTTGCCTTGATTTATTACTTTCCTTGTTCTGTAAAATTACAAAAGTCCTAGGAAACTGATTCCCCATTTAAGCATGGAATTAAAGGTAACCCAAATCTGCATTTCTGATCAATGGTCACTTAAAATGACTTGAAAATACACTATTTCTTACTCTCTTTGAGATGAGAGCTGTGATTATTCAGTCAAAAACCATAAGATAAAGGTTGGCACATGGATTGTGGAATATTATCCTAAAATATCTGACTTTGCTGTTTTGAGGGGCTGTGTAGAAGACTTTAGGACTTTGAATTAGAAAAATAATTTCCTATGATATGCAGGCCTTAATGGTCCATATTAGTAGGAGTTTGGAAGACAGAGGTACTAAGAGCTATGCAAACTTTAGAGGACTAGCTCAATGGATTTCAGAGGGAAGCAATATGAGCAGCTGGGCCAGAGACAACTTTGGCAAAAAAAAAAGAGAGAGAGAGAGAGATGCTTGATTTCTGACATTGTTTTGAAACTTGACTGTGGCCAAATTTAAATGGAAAGGACTCATTTCTTTGTTAGAGGATATTTCAAAACAGTCTAATGTTGACTATTAGACTAATATATGGATACTATTAACCAGTCTTATGAAGGTCTATAATGAAAATGAAGAAGTGTCACAGAAAACAAAACACAATAGAACAAACAAGCAAACAAAAAAACTAAAATGAACACTTGGAAGAGCAAAATGTCACCAAGAAGCTTAATGATTTAACCAAGGCTTATGAGGAAGAGATTAAGAGATGAAGGATAGGTTTGCTCTGCACTAGGATAGTTGGAAGATCTGTCAAGGGGTCTGAGAACTAATCTTCCCATGTGAGAAAGCAAGCAACAACAAAGATTATCACAAATAGCATTCAATGAGCCAAGGACCTATACAGAGCTTGCAGTGAATGGTGAAGGGTCATACACCTTGTTCTGGCTTTAGATTCATATAACCAGAGCCTGCTCATTTGTTTCCCAGCAGTGCTAATCGAAAAAATAACACAAAAATATACTAATTACAACACAGCTTAGCCAATGACTCTAACGTATTCCTTGCTAACTCTTACATATTAAATTATCTCTATCAATCTGTGTGTCACCATGAGGCTGTGACCTACATTTACGGTTCCTAAGGTTCTGGCGTGTCCTTCTCCTTTGTCAGCTACATGGTGTCTCTCTGACTCTGCCTACTCTCTCTATATATCTTTTCCAGCCTCACTATATTCTGCTAAGCCATTGTTCCAAACAGCTTCTTTGTTAACCAATAGCAATAAAACATATTAAAGCATACAAAGAGGAATCCCACATCAGAGTCATGAAAGATACATGAGAAAGGGATTATGGAAAATTCCTCCTTAAGTCTGTAGAGCTTCCAGCATTGCAGCAACAGAGTTGATGCTTGGAGGCCCTGAAAGGCTATGTAAATGATATCTTGGTTTGCATTGGCAACCTCAAAATGTTGGCGATACCAGAACCATGAGATATTTGCCAAGGAGAGTAAGGGAGAGATATATCTTTCAGGCCCCAAAGACATTGGGTAGGTATTACCTATGCAGATTAATACTAGACATAATGCTAGAGAACTCAGTGTTTTCCCTGACAGGTTCCAGTTGTTATTTGGTTTGGTATTTTCTCACTATACCACCATTCTTTCCTTTTGGAATTGTATATTATTCTGTGTCATTATTTGTTGGCAGTATCTATTTTTCTGTTTACTTTTACAAAGAGTTTCAATGAAGAAATTGCTTTTTGTCTCAAAAACAACTGGACTTCTAAAACCGTATTGATTCTGAGAGACTATGGGGGAATTTGGAAGTTTAAATAAATGTATTTTGATTTTTGATATGACCAGGGGCTTAGATGGGCTGTGGATTGAAATGCAGTAAATTGAATGAGAATATCCTATATTTGATACTTTGAATAAGAATGTCCTCTGGCATTTGAATATATAGTCTCCAGTTAGTGCCTCAGTTTGTGGGGGAGGTAGAGGTATGGCCTTGCTGGAGCAGTGTATCACTGGAGGTAGGTTTTGAGACTTAAAGAATTAAAGACTTTCTCCATTTTGTGTTCCCTCTTTCTGCTTCCTGTTTGTGGTTCTTGATATGAAACTTCAGCTCTCAACTTCCAGTTCTAGTTGCCATGACTGCCTAATCTGGTGCTTCCCTGGACACCAATCCCTCTGAATTTGTAAACTCCCAATAAACCGTTTTTACGTAAGCTGATTCAATCTTGGTGTTTAGCACAGCAATAGAAAATTAGTTAATGTACTTCTTTTACCTCAACTAGCATAATATAGAAAGATACTTCGCTTTCAAGTTAGAGATAAAAACAGCTACTCTGTCCTTTGCTGAAAGAATATTATTTTAAAAGCATATTGCATAAAAATGAGCCAAATTCATTGTTATTTATCCAAGATAATTTTGAGTTTGTATTTTATTTTTATACCCTATTGTAAGAGCTATGCAAGGAGAATAGAGTGTAAGAAGGAAAATACCAACAATGGCATAGACAAGTAATAATAGAATGCTTTCATTTGTTAATAAAATTTGTAATTTAACATAAAGAAAACTCAAGTTCATCTTTTGTGTTACAATGATCTCTCATTGACTGAAGCAGACCACTGATTGTTAATTTAAGCTTTCCTCAAATTAAAATGATTATCATGAAAAAATTATTTATAAGCCCCATTGAGGTGGGAGGATTTCAAAATCATGGCAGCCTGGCAAACATAGAGAAATTGTTCCAGTACAAGCAGTCAAAGCAGTAATAAACTGTAAGAGTAAATTGAGAGAAATTTCATGAGTATTATATTTTTCTCTTCTTTTTGAAGTAACAAATGTGCTTATGAAGAATAAATACTATGATATATAAAATGTTACTGAGACCATTTGATGGTCTGTTTTATTTAGGTATTTAAATAATAAGGCAATATATATCATTTGCTTTAATTTCTTTCAAAAGTACAATTTGATATTGAAAACAAGGCTTTGTAAATATCTCTTTGGTTGTTATTAACACTTTATATGCATGACTGTACCAGGAAGAATAGATTTGAAACTTGTCTTTAGAAGGACTTCAGTTTGAAAAGAAATATGTTGTTGAAGATTTAATAGGGTAAGATTCAACAAGCAAATTCATGCTGAAATAATTCTATGCCTTCTTTCATGGCTATGAAAGATGCAGCAGGGGATAGAAGTGGAAGATTCTGAACACTGTTTTGACATTGAAGAGCAACACATTCAACTACAACACATTAATGTGCTTCCATGTCTGTTTCTTTGTTGCTTGTCTAAGTTTAAAACGATTGATCTTCAACTTGTGAAATTGCTACATATGCTTTTTCTTATATTTGTAAAGAAAGTATTTTTCAGTTGATTGCACATTATTACTGATATTGTAGCTAAAATTTAATTCTATATACAGGAACCATTACATAAACAATTAATTTCCAATTTAAACTGCCCTTTTGGTGTCTTGAAATGCTTTCATATTAGAAAGAGAACAGAATACTTTACCACCAAATGTTTCACAACATTGAACTGTGTGAAGGCAGTTATTTCAATGTCAAATGACTGCTCAAGCACATTCAAAATTCCTCTCTACCATATGTAGAGGATGAGTTTCATGTTCTACTAGGAAAATGGAATTGTGTGTTAAACACATTGAGAAGAAAAATTTAACTTTGCATGTAATTACCATTAACAATTAAGAAATTGACTCAATTCTTACTTGGAAAGCTACAAGTCCTTCGCTGTTCTGTGATTTTGAGAATTAGGTCATATTAATTGTAGCATAATTTCTAATTTGCCTTAATAATAAAAACCTAGAATCAGATATAAGTCAGTGAAAGCAGAGAGATCAGAGGAGAGCAACCAGCCTCTATCAAATTCTCAGACCAAATCACATAACTCATTTATACAAGTCCTCAGACTGAATGCCTTGAGCTACTGTCTCCTTCTGTTTTATATTCCTCTCTCCGGCCAGCTAAATCTCTTCCTCTCTCCACCTCCCTAGGATTGGGTTAAAGGTGTGTGACTTTTGGATCCTGACACCTATGAAAAAAAACTCTCGAGAGCATATCCATAATCCCTTAGCCAAAAGGTTGGATTTGGGGCATTCCTTGAACCTCTTCATCGGGCCAACCGATCTTAATCTGTGAGACTTAGGCACAATGTGACACTATGTCTAAAGAGCTAAAATGAGGGAGAAATAAAGTAGAGAATGATATTGGAAGAACCTCAACACTGACCACTGGACTTCACTTTCCCTCACATACAGAGGCTTGCTCATACCCACATGAATGTTCACCTTCATGTACACATAAACACAAACCCACATGATATATCATGGATTACTGCAAAGATACCATACAAAAGTTCACATCTCTCTAATCTTACTTGACCAGAGAGAAAAGATATTACAATTATGAGTCATAAGATAGTCTCTAAACATAAAAGAATAGAATTGAAAGGAACAGGAAAATGCTGATCTTTCTGCTTTCATGAGCAGAAGTGACAAACATGAGGTTATTAAATAAAACTTTTTAATTCTTAAATACATAAATGACGCCATGGTTTATTAACCCAATAAAATCTTCTCTTAACTATGTAAGTATTAAAAGTCACTTTTAATATCAATGATAAATGTACAGCACGATTTAATTTTAACAATTAAAATTTAGAAATATTACTAAAAACTCATTGAAGCAAAAGACATAGTCAATAAGACAAAAAAGAAGCCTACTGAATGAGAAAAGATCTTCACCAACCCCACATCAAACAAAAGACTGATCTCCAAAATGTATAAAGAACTCAAGAAATTAGACATCAAAATTCTAAATAACCCAATTAAAAATGGGGTACAGAACTCAACAAAGAATTCTCAACAGAAGAATCTCAAATGGCTAAATGATACTTAAGAAAATGTTTAACATCCTTAGTCATCAGGGAAATGCAAATCAAAACAACTCTGAGATACCATCTTACACCTGTCAGAATGGCTAATATCAAAAACACTAATGATAGCTTATGCTGGAGAGGATATGGAGCAAGGGGAATGCTCATGTATTGGTGGCAGGAATGCTAACTTGTACAATCACTTTGGAAATCAGTATGGTGGTTTCTAAGAAAATTGTGAATCAACCTACTTCAGGATCCAACAATATCACTCTTAGGCATATTCCAAAAAGATGCTCAATTATACTATAAAGACATTTGTTTAGTTATGTTCATAGCCACATTATTTGTAAGAGCCAGAACCTGGAAACAACCTAGATGTCCCTCAACCAAAGAATGGATTAAGAAAATATGTCACATTTACAAGTTAGAGTACTACTCAGCAGAAAAAAAAAATGACATCTTGAATTTTGCATCCAAATGAATGGAATTAGAAAACACTATCCTGAGTGAGGTAACGTATACCCAAAAAGATGAATATGGTATGTACTCACTCATAAGTGGATACTAGCTATAAACAAAGGATATTGAGCCTATAGTTCATGATCCTAAAAAAGCTATGTAATACAGGGAATTCAAAGAAACACAAGATGATATACACAAGTGATATACACAGGATCACCTGACAAAATTGGGAGCATGAGGGTAGGGGAAGGAGGGAGGATGGAAGGGGCAAAGGAGAAGAGAAGGGGAGGGATGAGGAGAACTTGAGGGAATGGGATAGTCAATATGGAGGAAGGACAGAGTTGATAGCAAGGTAAGCGATATCTTGACTGAGAGAGCCGTTGTAGAGTTAGCATAAACCTGGCTCTAGAGAAATTCCCAGGTATCCACACGCATGAGCCCAGCTATGACCCTATGCAATAGAGAAGAGGGGGGCCGAACTTGACTTGTGCTATAGTCAGACTGATGAATGTTTTAAATATCACCATAGAACCTTCATCCAGCAACTGATGGAAACAGAGGCAGACCCGCATTGGAGCACTGTACTGAGCTCCCAAAGTCCAGTTGAAGAGTGAGAGAAATGAGAATATGAACAAAGAGCTCAACACCCTGATGGTTTCAACCACTGAAACAGTCTACCTGAGCTATCAGAGCTCAGCCACTCCAGCCAGATTGGGAAAGAACAATCATAGAACCAAACTCGTCCCTATGAATGTGGTTAACGGTTGCATGGCTGGGGCTGACTGAAGAGCCACTGGCAGTGGCTCCAGGATTTATGCCTACTACATGTACTGGCTTTTGGGGATCTATTCTCTTTGTATGTATACCTTGCTCAGCCTAGATACAGTAGGGAGGTCCTTGGACCTTACACAAAGCAATGTGACTTACGCTCTCTGAGGATTGGATGGGGGTGAGATGTGAGAGTATGTCGAGTTTATAGGAGGAGGGGAGGAAGTGAGAACTTGGATTGGTATGTGTAATAAAAAAAGATAGTTTGTTTTCTTTTATAAAAAAAACTAGTTAAAATTATAGAAATATACAAACAGTAAAATTGAAAAGATGAGTAAAGAGGACAAGAGACAACTCATGAAATATTTAACAGCAGGATAGGAAAACACTATATAATGACCTTAAGATTCTGACTCCAACCCCTTTTGGTCAGTAATGTTTTCTTTACTGGTTGTGAATGTTTTCAACCTACTCTGTAGCAATCTGTGGTTTTGGAGATTGCTTAAAATTCAGCTACCCACCTTACTCAAGGTAATGCTTTCTCATTGCAAAGGGCTAGGTGAAGCAAATGTGGGAATAGTAAGGTGTGCTGGCATGAAGTGAAATATTTTAGTCTGATGACAACCCCAGTTACTGGCTAAGTGAGGGATGCCCCTTGTATTGGTAAACACGTTTCTTTTGGAAATCTTTAATAGGTAGTTTTTATTATTGACTTGACACAATGTAAGAAACAACTGTGAAGAGAATCTGTATAGGCCAATAGTTAAGAAGTTATATAGAGTGAGACCTTGTTCTCTAGACATTTTGTTTTATTACAATTGCAAACTCAGGGTAACTGTGATTGCCTACATAAATCCTATAGAATGTCAGGTTGTCAAAATTCCAGTTTATAACACCCTAATTCTGGCGGAGGTGCTTTGCCAGTTGATGCCTTTTAGGATAAGAAGAATCAGCTTCTTTGAAGTGACCCCTGTTGTAGTGATATTTCATTTGTACTTTAATAAATAGAATTTGCCTTAATATCACAGAGTAAAATAGCCCCACTGGTCAACCTTACAGGCCCAGGCTGTGGTGACACCTTTAATCCCAGTAGCCACACTAGGTTGCCATTGAAACCAGGTGGTAGTGTTGCATCCCTTTAATCCCAGCCCTGGAAAGGAATATAAAATGGGAGGAAACAGCTCCCAGACACAATCTCATTCTGAGATTCCTGGAGGCAGGATCATCATGTGCAGACTGAGGTAGAGGTAAGAGTCAGTGGTTTTTTGTTTTGTTTTTCTGATCTTCAGGTTGAACCTCAATATCTGTCTCTGTGTTTAGAGCACTCATGATACACCGTGCTCCAGTAGATGGCCTCATGTACGCAAGATCAGTAGTCTATGAAAGACAACATGGTGTTCATACAAACAAGTGATGGGGGAGATATAGCAGGTGCTGGACATTGAGTGAATAATTGAAACAATTGGTGTACTTTTATAATATTCTCATGGACTGTGTAAATATTTTCAAAAATAGAGTTTTATTGAGTACCTATATTAAGTCATTACTGAAACTGATTTTCTATACGTACATAAATATTATATGCTTCAAAAATGTTATTAAATAGATTCAATAAGCTATGGAAAACAAATCCTATTTTCAAAAGTGTGAATAATCAAAAACAATTTCTATGGAAGACAAAATAGCTTCAGTATCATATTCTAAGCATCACATCGAAAATTTAAATGTGTGACAGAACAAACATAGTTCATGATTCTTCTCCCGCTTTCCAAACATAAGCAAACTAACATTTAGTAAGTTATGGAATACTTTAAAATTAATATAAATTATGTTGTACATTTCTTAATAACACACATCAGAGAAGAAATAACAAGGAAATTAACTGAAGCCAAATAATTAAGAACAAACTCCTGAGGAAGACAAATACTAAACTTGGGCCAAAATACTGCATCTTCTAAAAGGTGTATAACTTTGCATGCCACCACTAATTGTTCAAAGTTATAATAATTTTGTTCAATACAGTTTCTTTTCATTAATATTGTTACTATACCTGTGTTTTCTTCCATGAAAACTTCATTTTTTAAAGTTTAAAGATTATTTATCAGAAGATAGTGGTTAATTTTGTGAATTGCTTAAACGGCAGGGACCTTTACATACTCATCAAAGTTCCAGAGACAGAGTATTGGTTGTTACAGTTTATACTCAATCTAATAAGAGTCTATTCCCACCGAGAAGGTAGTTGTTATCTCTATATATCGTAACCTCTTTTAAGTTACTCAGTTCTAGACCTGTGCCCCTCACATAACCCCAAAACTCTGCAATTACATTGGAGTAATTAGAAGTTGTCAGTTTGAAATCTTAAATCTAATCCTAATTTAGGTAAATTTTATTAATCACTCCTATTTTAGTTATTAAAATATTTTAAAAGACATATATTATAGCTTTACTTATCTGAATTTTATTTAAACATACTTTTTATAACTACAAGGAATTAAAATTATTTTTTTGCTACAGGCATTTGTGATAAATTCATAATGATTTTTTGGTAAAGAAAATAAAATTACCACAGTCTTTTTCCTCTCCAATAAAAATAGTTTTAAAAATATTTCCTTTATCAAAAAGTCATTTTAGGCTTTAGTTTGATTGAGACATTGAGGTTGAAGCATTTTCTGACAAAGCTTTAGTATTTTGAATAGTAATGGTAATTAAATTTGGTCATACTAGCAATAAATAAAAAAATCAACTATCAATTTCTTAAAAATACACTTTTTCATATTTCCTCCTAAAATTCTGATGTTAGATGAAGAAGTCATGTTTTGTTTCTTAAGTTTGTGACTGACAGAGATAACATTTGTGTATTTTAATAAGGTCATAGCTATATAAAAACTCTTGAGGTCTCTGCCTGCTTTCACTGTTAAAAAGTTATAGGAGAAACAACAGTAAGCATTTTAAATTGCAAAAGTTCTATTGTTTGCCCTGTGGGTGGATTTAGCAGTAACTGAAATGTTCCGACAACTCCAAAAGAACCAATGTATCTCATCCCGGGTTTGTCTGCAGGAGAATATAGGCTATCATGATAGCCTCCTGTTAGAGGAATTATAAACAAAAGGGCTAGAGGAAACCAATATTTTTGCAGAGGTTTGACAGGCATCCCACGGTGGAGCACATGTACACTGCTTTATACCTGTCAGATGCCAGCCAGGTGAGATCTTTTATCACAAAATAATACATGCTGATAACTGAGAACCAACCGTTTTCTGAAATATGATAAACATTGCATTTGTGAAAGAAATCTCAGTAGTGAACACATTGAGGGAACTCGTTTATCTGGGGGATAATAAGAGATTACCTTGACGTTTTTAGTGAGAAGAAGCCTTCCTAGACTCTGTGAAACACAATGAATTGTTTCAGTTTTTCTGTTATACAGGGACTGTCTTGGAGATGCGAAATGAGAAAATACATATACTAATGGCTCACTCAGACCAAAAAAAAAAAGGCTTTAAAAAGATGCATAATTGATATTATGTGTCTCATTTCTAGAAAAAATTCTTGAGACAAATCATTTTTTATGTCAATAAACAAATTTAAGTACGTGGATACTGTTCTTTTTCATTTGCAAATTTTTCAAAAAATCCGCATGTGTCATTATCTATAATTCTTATCCATATAGGAGCAGGCAGCTACCATTTTCACTGTAAAATGAAATGAAAGGTGGAGGAAAGTGTAATAAAACCATGCCTTTCCAGCTGGATTATAGGAAGTTCACCTGTGAGGCTAGATGTTCATCAAGTAAATTCTACCTGAGGCTCTGCAAAAGTGAAATAATTGAGCAAGAAGGATGATTGGACAGATTATTTTTAAGTAGCTACTGAATGGAAGTTTGAGTGCACTATTGTGATGGAAGTCAGCTAGACACTGATGAATGGGGCTTTGGAAAAATACTTGCCTTTAGTCAATTTTTAAAGACTCTAATTTTATCATTCTCAGGAAGTGAAGATTGAATCTCATTCAACAACGTGCAATCTTCATCCTCATGGGAGAGCTGTTTGATTTCAAGTGCACAATTGAAGAAAGATGTTGGATTCATCTATAGACTGCTTCATAGGCAAAGTCTAAGATGTAAAGTTCAAGGTACAGATAAAATCCTGCTAAGGTGATGAATTCTGTGAGGATGAGTGTACACATCATGGAATTAATATTTATTCAAATCAACAATTGTAACCTATATGTGTCCACGTCACATTTCTTGCTGTCTTTTTAAATATTGGCACTGAATGTTTACATTAGAATGAGTTTATGTTTCAGCAAAAAAATGCTTTTTTTCATCAAAAAATGCTTTACAAAGATTAAGAAAAACCTTTTTACATACTATACACATATTGCTAAAATTATTTACTTAAATCTATTTTGCTATAAATTACAATAGTCAATCACATATTTTTCAAGAAAAAGCAAACTTATGTTCCCAAATTAAAGGTTTTATTTCTATAGATTTTTGAGTACATAGAGTAATTTACTATCAAGTAATCAAGGGCTTAATATAACCACTATGTATATAATTATAGAAAGTTTAAATATTTTAGATGTTTTATTTACTCTTTGACGATAGAATACATTCTTTTGTCAATCTCATTCAGCCCCCTATTTTTTCTTACATAAATTTATTTCTAATGTTATTGTACATGTATACAGTACAAACATGATGCTTTCTTACATATCCTTGATAAATCACTGGGCATATCATCATGTCTCCAAAATATTACGTTAAGATAGAATATAAAATGAAAAAACATGTCACATAAAAGATAATTAAAGGCAATTTAAATTAAAAGCATTAGGAATTTGTTATTGGTAGAATATTTCTTTATAAGGAAATTGGTTCTCATGTTTTGTTTTTGGCTTTGTATCAGGTTGATATTAATACTCTAAAAACTGAATAAAGAAAAAATGTTCATTATATCATGGAAATGATATAAATTTATAAAAACTAAAATTTGTGAGTTGGATGTAAGCTAGGACTTGTTTGGCAACAAATTCATGTGTGATGTTCTTTTATATATGTGTTGTTTTAATTGGTTGATGAACAAAATTATTTTGGCAAATGATTGTAACAAGAAGGCTTGCTTGTTGGGGTTTCTGTCCTGGCCAGTTCCCACAACCATTAAGAAATCACAAAGAGAGGTCTATATTAATGATAAACTGATTGGCCCATTAGCTCAGGCTTCATATTAGCTCTTATAACTTATATTAACCCATTGTTTTTATCTATGTTAGCCACATGGCTCAGTACCCTTTTCAGCAGGGCAAGTTACATCCTGCTTCTTTTTTGGTCTGGGTAGGAGCTTCCTTCTTCCCAGAATTCTCCTGTCCTCATGGTCCGAACTCTACTTCCTATTTGGTTTTCCTGCCTATACATCCTACCTAACCAATCAGCATTTATTTAAAACATGATTGACAGAATACAGACAATTCTCCCATACCACTTCCCCCTCTTTTTTTTTAAATAAAGGAAAATATCCATAGTCCATTTTTTGGGAATGTGGGCATAGTATTCCAGGCTATATCCTGCTGGTTGGGGGTCCTGATAATCTTATGGGGACCTAAAGAAAATTTAGAATTATGATCGAGTCCTGACTGAAGTATCCTGTGAGTCTTGATCATCTCAGTTAGCAGTCTTGAATCTGTTCTGGATGTGGCCATCTGTTCCTTTTGGAGATTTCTCAGGTAGTCTTCCTTGATCAAACCTGATTTTTCTTAACTCAGAATGAAGCCACAGCCTCTCATTTCCTGTGGAAAGAAAAGCAAAATCTCTTCTCCAATGTAACAAACCTTTTGACTTCAATTATGAAGTCAAGGTATTTTCAAAATACCTATCTTGGATTAATTCTGCAGCATTTATAAGCAAATATGTTTTAGCATTTATTTAAAACATGATTGACAGAATACAGCCAATTCTCCTGCACCACAGAGTAAATCTAGGTGGGAAATCCAAACAAAAATATACAGAGAGAATAGGTTGAGTCAAGGAGACATTGTGTAACTGTTGTAGGAGAAAGATGTCAGAATATTACCAGTAAGCCATAGCCTCAAGGCAATACATAGATCAATAGAAATGTTTTAATTTCAGATGTAAGAACTAACTAGGAATACGTCTGAGCCATTGGGTAAACAGTGTTGCAATTAATTTAGATTCTGTGTAATTATTCAGACCTGGCAACCAGGAAACGAAAGTCTCTGTCTACAACAAGTATTTAATTTCTGTGTTTGTTCATATATATCTGTGTGTGCTCATACCTGCATATACACAGATAAAGGCCAGAGGTCAACATCAGGGCTTCTTGAGTATCCCACTCTCTACTTTGTATTTACAAAGTAAAGAAATAGCTGAAAGATTTTCTAAGCAGGATATGCCTTTCTTCTCAACCTTTCGCATGAACAAATTGACCTCTCCCTAATTTTTTTTTTGATACAGGTTTACTCTGTATCTTTGGAGCCAGTCCTGGAACTAGCTCTTGTAGACCAAGCTGGCCTTGAACTCACAGATATCCCCCTGCCTCTACCTCCTGAGTGCTGGGATTAAAGTCATATACCATACCACCTGGCAACCACTCCCTGATTTTGTAGTGTTGTCATGTTATTGGAATTCAGGATCATTTTTCACAGCAAATAGATTACCCACTGAACTATGTCACTCAAGGACGTGTACACTTTTAAGAGTAAAATATTTTCATATATCATATTTCCATGAAATGTAAATGATTGCTAGTGCCACAGTATAAGAAATATAGAATGACCAATAGCAAATGAAGACAAACATGAAAAAAGTACAAGTAATTTTACAGTACAAAAATGCTAGTCACTGGTGTTGGACAATTTTCTGTATTCTGTCAATTATATTTTAAATAAACACTGATTTGCCAGTAGCCAGGTAGGAAGTATAGGTGGGACAAGACAGGAAGTAGAGGCAGGTCAATGAGAACAGGAGAATTCTGGGGAGAAGGAAGCCCATTCCTCTGCAGTCCAGGCCCATCCACAGAATAAGCAAGATTTGACCACTTCACTGAAAAAGATACTGAGCCATGTGGCTAACACAGATAAGAATAATGGGCTAATAAAAGTTGTAAGAGTTAATAAAAAGCCTGAGATACTAGGCCAATCAGTTTATACCTAATATAGACCTCTGTGTAATTTCTTGGAACTTAATGATTGTGGGAACTGGGCAGGACAGAAACCTCAGACAACAAATGGCACCCAACATGGGGCAACTGCATCCACAGAAATCCTGAGAGAACTAGGAAAAATAATATAGTAAAGCATGGCTTATTGATAGCAGCATTTTATCAGGTGGGCTTTGCTTGCTAGAGGCAAGAGCTCTCATTTAATAGAGTCTTCCTGACTCAGCTTTAGCTGCAAAACCTTGCAGCTCTTTTAAGAGGTCTTACCACAAAACACTTAAATGATGTTGATTAAAAGCTGACCACATGCTTTTTGGTTTTCTGACATAGTATGAAAAAAGCTGTGCTGTTTTAAAATGGTAGCTTTCTGGGCCATCCTGCCAGTGCAAACTCTCAATCTTCAGGCTGGAGGTCTGGCTACAGATCATATGAGTGTGGTTTGTGAGCACACTGCTGCACCTTGCTTGCTTGCAGGGACCTTGAAATGCCATAGAGTTGTGGCAATAAATGTGGGTCTGGCCAGTACCTCTGCCATGGGACTGGAATCTCAGAAAGCTAAGTAATGGGGTGGATCCAGCCTTAAAGCCACAGCTTTAATGCTCTTCATACTGATTAGCAAATTAAAGACCTATGTGGTCAGAAAAAAGAGAGATATACAATAAAGAGAGATTCAAAGACAAAGAAAACCTTTAAATGGTTTACAGTGTGTTTAAAAAATATATACAGGCTTGGGAGAGAAAAAGGTTAAAGTTCTTAAAATAAGAAAAAGAGTAGTTGGGTGGGGTTGTACACACCTTTAATCCCAACACTTGGAAGACAGAGGTAGGCAGACCTCTGTGAGTCAAGGCATGGTGGCACACACCTTTAATCTCAGCATTTTGGAGGCAGAGGCAGGCAGATCTCTTTGAGTTCAAGGACAGCCTAGTTTATAGAGTGAGTTCCAGGACAAACATACATAGAAAAACCATGTCTCAAAAATCCAAAAATTAGAAAATAAAAATAAAAGAAATAGAGGTTAATATAAAGCCATGTAAAGATGAAAAAATACAAAGAGTCAGGATACTGCATGTTATTATGTTCTCTCTGAATTGTTTGGATGCTGAGGAAGAAGCAACAGCTGCCAAAAGATATTTGTTTATAAATGCTGCTGAATTAATCCAAAATAGGTACTTTGAGAATACCTTGACTTCAAAATTGAAATCAAAAGATATGTTTTGCTTTTGTTTCCACAGGGAATGAGAGGGTGTGGATTCATTGTGAGTTAAGAAAAATCAGGTTTGATCAAGGAAGATCACTTGCAAAATCTCCGGTAGGAATAGATGAACCAGATGTCTGAGTTCTACATCCAGAACAGATTCAAGTCTGCTGCTTGAGATGATCAAGCCTCACAGGATACTGCAGTCAGGACTTGATCATAATTCTAAATTTTCTTTAGGTCCCCATAAGATTATCAGCACCCCTAACCAGGAGGAAGTAGCCTGGAAAACTATGTCCACATTCACAAAAAATGGACTAGGGATATTTTCCATTGTTCAGGATGTTGGTTACAAGTTGTTATGGATAATGGTGAGGAGAAAAGCTGAACAAAGGATATTAGATTTATAGTTCTTGTTATTAAAAAAGAGGGGGAAATGGTGTGGGACAATTGTCTATATTCTGTCAATTATATTTTAAATAAATGTTGATTGTTCAGTAGCCAGGCAGGAAGTATAGGAAGGACAACCAGCCAGGAAGTAGAGGTGGGTCAAGGAGAACAGAAGAATTCTGGGGAGAAGGAAGCCCATTCCTCTGCAGTCCTGGCCCAGGAAAAGAAGAAGCAAGATGTGACTGCCTCGCTGAAAAAGGTACTGAGCCATGTGACTAACACAGATAAGAATAATGGGCTAATAGTAGTTGTAAGAGTTATTAAGAAGCCTGAAATACTAGGTCAATTAGTTTATAACTAATATAGACCTCTGTGTGATTTTTTGGGACTTAACAATTATGAGAACTGGGTAGGACAGAAACCTCAGAAAACAAGGCACACTTTTACATTTAAAGTCTAAACATCATTGTTTGATAATAAAACTAATACAGAGGTAAAAATTATTTGCACAGCCTACTAAGATAGAATTTGGATAGAAAGTCATCAAGATAACTTTCAATTTTTAAACTACTGTGAAAGAAGTTGATGGTTATGTATCTATCCAAATATTCAAATATTTTATAAATTCCTGTCATTATGTTCTGTTGTTTAATTAGAAATGTGAACATCAATTCATGTGAATATCATTGGTTTCTACTGTGAAAAAGTGAACAAACACATTTTGGAAAACTGTCCTGATAAGGTTATTTTTGAAATTTAGAAAGTATGATTCTGTAATGTTTTATAGAACTTGGAATATTAGAAATATTCCATAAAAAATATATTAAAGGATTATATAATACAACATAAAACTATTAATTCTGATAAAAACCATTCACCGTATTAATGATTGTGTATAAAAATATATATTTATACACATAATAAAGAGATAACATATATCTAAATGATTATTCTCTACATCTTTTCTGCATTTGATTGTATTACCACTTCAATCATATAGTTAATATGTGAACCTAAACCACTCTCTGCTCATCTGATGTAATATCCAAGGTTTTCTGGAAGAAGGCAGTAGACATTTGTTAGCATGTCACTATGTTGCTAACAAATTTACAAGGTTCTTACATCCCAATTTTCTTTTATTTGCTAGAGTTACTTTCATAGATTCCATTGATTACCCATTGCACTATGTTAACACCTTTCTCCTGAAATGCCTCCAATTTCAGTCGTTTACCCAGTATCTTTTCTATTACCTGCCCAATTGATGTTCTCTGTTTCCAAAGCTTCCCATCACCAGTTGTCCACAAGGGAAATCTATTCTAGTTCCATTTGAGAGGGAGATGCTTGAGTCTCACTTCAGCCTTCCTTACTGCTTAGCCTCTATGGGTCTGTGGATCTTAGCATGATTATTTTTTTTTACTTTACAGCTAAGAACTACTTATAAGTGAGTACATATCAAGTTTGTCTTTGGTGGTCAAGTTTGTCTTTGATTATCTCATTCAGGGTGCTGTTTGAAATAAAATTCCATTATGCAAATTACATGATGTCATTGTTTTTAACAGCTGAGTAATACTCTGCTGTGTAAATGTACCACACTTCCTTTATTAGTTTTTTGTTTTAGGGACACCAAGTTTTTTTTTTTTTACAGTTTCTTGCTATTATGAGTAAAGCTGTTATGAACACAGTTGAGCATATATTCCTCTGCTAGAATAGGGTTTCCAGTGAGTATATACCCAGGAGTGGTATAGCTGGGTCTTGAGGTTGATCAGTTGCCAATTTTCTGAGAAACTACCATATTGATTTCTAAAGCAGTTGTACAAGTTTGGACTTCTATTAGTTGTGGATGAGTGTTTCCCCTGTTCCACATCCTCAATAGCATGAGCTGTCACTTGTGCTATTGATCTTAGCTATTCTGACAGGAGTAAGATGGAATCTCAGAGTCATTTTTATTTGTATTTTCCTGATGGCTTAGGATCGTAAATGTGTCTTTAAATATTTCTCAGCCACTTGAGTTTCCTCTGTTTAGATTTCCGTTTAGATATGTACCCCATTTTAATTTGATTATTTAGTTTGTTCATGTTTAGTTTTTAGTGTTCATCATATATTTTGGATATTAGACCTCAGCAAGATGTGGAACTAGGGAAGATCTTTTTCCACTCTGTGGGCTGACATTATATCTTAGTGAGGCTGTTCTTTGCCTTACAAAAGGTTTTCAGTTTATTGAGGTCCCATTTATTGATTCTTGATCACAGTATCTGTGCTGTCATTGTTCATTTATGGGATTTAAATCCTGTGCCAATGTTTTTGATACTATTCACCACTGTCTCATCCAGTAAGTTCATTGTATCTCATTTTATATTAAGTCCTTTGATCCACTTAAATATTAGTTTAGTTCAGGTTGATAGATATGGATCTGTTTCCATTGTTCTACAAGCTGACATCAAATTAGATGGCAAAATTTGTTGATGGCCCTTTTTTATTTCATTCTAGAGCTGCTTTACTACCTAGACAACAGAATGCTAATGATTTGATGTCTCAGAGTGATAAAAGATTGACTGTTTGGGTTGTCTTTGTATCATGTTAGTAAAGTCTTTTGCTACCTTCTCCCTGTTTACATTGGGTATAAAAGCTATAGAAAAATAAATGTGGGCCATCTTAGGTTTTCAGTAACTGGAATGCCCTCCCAATAATTTCTATGGTTCTGTCCTGTTATTTTTTATGTATTTTCATATTCTTTACTTATATTTCTAAAATTCCCATGCCCCTATGCTGGTAAGATGTATCTTTGTTGAGGCTGGTCCTTGACATTAAGAGTTATTACGATCATGCTGTCTTTTTACAGAAATGGAACACTGAACAAGATTAAAACAGAATAGCTCCCATTCCCAAGCCCACTGATGACTTGGTCTTCCCTGTTCATACTTCAGAACAGTGAAAAAACAAACTTCTGCTGTTGATACATGGAAAATATTTTGTTTTAGCAGAACAAGGTAAGAGTAGGAATAACATAAACTGAGTAAATTAAGGCAGAGTCCTTCAATATTCAATTTGAATTGGAAATTGTAACTCAAACTTATTCAAATGATACCACAGTATCAACTCATGGATTCTGAGTTACCATGGGAAACATGTTAACACAGGAGAAATCAGACAGTCATTACCTTAACAATATTATAATATTTACATCACTAAAGGATGTAAAAGGCAATGCATGTGGTTCTGGTAAGAACATGACTATTATATCAGTTTTTGCTGAAAAAAACTCAATGAAATCTGAATCTTCTTCCAAGCCCCCCCCCAGTGTGTGTGTGTATGTGTGTGTCTGTGTGTGTGGGGGGGTATGTTGTTTTATACCAGTGAGTGCGGGTAAGTATGTGGCATAGTGTACATAAAAAGTCAGAGGGAAACTGTGCCTGTCAGTCATCACTTTCACCTTGGTTGAGACAAGATCTCTTTTTGCTTTATAGCATTTATGGCTTCTTTGTCAAAAATCAAGTGTCCATTGGTAGGTGGAAATACTTCTAGGGATTAAATTCAATTTCATTGATCAATATGGCTCTTTTTATGCCAATACCATGCAGGTTTTATTACTATAGCTCTGTTGTACAGCTTGAAATCTGGGAACGGTGAACTGCAAAGTTTCTTTAATTATACAGGATTTTCTTTTCAGATTATAGGTTTTTGTTTTTCCATATGAAATTGAGTCTCTTCTTTCAAGAACTAGAAAGAAAGATGTTGAATACTGGTTGAAATTGCATTAAATCTGTAAATTGCTTTTGATAGGATGGCTGTTTTTACAATGCCAATCCTACTGATCCATGAGTATGGGAAATCTTCCCAACTTCTGATATGTTCTTCAATTTTCTTATTCAAAGAATTGAAGTATTTTTATCATGCAGGTCTTTTACTTGCTTGGTTAAAGTTACCCCAAAATTTGTTATATGACTTATGGCTGTTAAGGAGGATGTTGTTTCTCTTATTTCTTTCTCAGTAATTTTATTATTGGTATATGGTGGTGTACCTATTTTTTATTTAAACTTGATGGAGGTGTTTATCAGTTGTATGATTTCCCTGGTACAGTTTTTGAGGTTGGATGTATATAGTATCAAATAATCTAAAAATAGCTATTTTGACTTCTTCCTTTCCAATTAAAGACCTTTTGTCTCCCTTAATTTTCTTATTGCTCTAGTAAGAACGTCAATTATTCTACTAAGTTGAATATGGACTCTATAAAGTGTAACACGAAGGGCCTGCTTTGTTGGGGTTTCTGTCCTGCCTAGTTCCCACAGACAGTAAGCCCCAAACAAATCACACAGAGGTCTCCAGAAGATTATAAACTGATTGGCCCATTAGCTCAGGCTTCTTATAAGCGCTTATAATGTATATTAGCCCATTATCCTTATCTATGTTTGCCATGTGGCTCAGTACATTTTTCAGCGGGGCAGGTCACATCCTGCTTCTTCAGTGGTCTGGGCAGGACTAGAGAAAGAACTTCCCCCTTCCCAGCATTATCCTGTTCTCATTGCCCCACCTCTACTTCCTGTCTGGTTTTCTCGCCTATAGTTCCTGCCTGACCAATCAGCATTTATTTAAAACATGATTGACAGAATACAGACAATTCTCCCATACCACTTCCCCCTCTTTTTTTTTAAACAAAGGAAAATATCCATAGTTCATTTTTTGGGAATGTGGGCATAGTATTCTAGGCTACTTCCTGCTGATTGGGGGCTCTGATAATCTTATGGGGACCTAAAAATAACTTAGAGTTATGATCAAGTCCTAACTGGAGTATCCTGTTAAGCTTGATCATCTCAGGCAGCATCTTTAATTGGTTCTATATTTAGAACTCAGACATCTGGGCCATCTGTTCCTACGAGAGATTTCTCAGGTGGTCTTCCTTGATCAAACCTAAGTTTTCTTAACTCAGAATGAATCCACAGCCTTTCATTTCTTGTGGAAACAAAAGCAAAATCTCTTCTCCAAAGTAACATATCTTTTGACTTCAATTTTGAAGTCAAGGTATTTTCAAAATACCTATCTTGGGTTAGTTCAGTAGCATTTATAATCAAATATCTTTTAGCAGCTGTTGCTTCTTTCTCAGTATTCAAACAATTCAAAGAGATAATAATAATATACAGTATCCAGATTCTCTGTGTGTTTTCCACCTTTATGCTCCTTTACTTTAACCTCTATTTCTTTTATTTTTACTTTTAGTTTTTGAGACAGGTTCTCTGTGTATCTGTGTCCTGGAACTCCCTCTGTAGACCAGACTGTCCTTGAACTCACAGAGACCCACACTAGCTCATTGTTGAGTATAATAAAGTGTTCTTTATTTAAGGGCAGACTTACAGATCATACTCCTCTGGATGAACAGGGAACAGGAACTGAATCAAGCAGCTGAGAGAGAGCAAGTAAGCTTTACAATTGCATTTATAGAATAAGAGACCACACTCAAGTGCTCTAGTATCTTGAAGGCTACTGGATGAAGGAGTTACCACAGCACCTCTTCCTTTTGTCTAAATAAGAGAGTTGTAATCCTAATACAAAACTATACACAATAAGAACAAATATCTAGCATAAAAATTAAAATTACAACCAGCATAAGCAATATCAAGCAAGAAACATATACTAAATGTTTCAATAATTATCCTATCCAAAGGAGTCTAAGTTATATATTATAAATGGTTTGGCCAAGTCATAAGAGGAAAGTAACTCTGGCTATCTGGTCTTCAACACCATCAAAGACCTGAGAAAAGAAATAATATTAGTTGAGTTAACATGAAGAGGAACTGCAATCAAGAAACTTCCAAAATGTTCAATAAATGACAGAGACAACTGGCTACCTGGGCAATCACCCAGTCTCATTTGCAACACTGGGGCAATCAACTTTGGCTAAGTCCTAGAGTAAATGACAGACCATTTTCCAAGGCATAAAAAAATTCAGAACCATCTTATTTTGCATTGGCAAGGTTTGGCAGACTTTTTTTTTTTTAAAAAATCATATCCTGCTTGTCCGGTCCAGACACTGTATTTTATCAGTGGTTGATGCATCAGCAGTTCTTTGAACAAAGGCCAGTTTTGCCAAGAAGAAAATAAACTCCAAGTAGAGTGTTTTCGGTGCCCAACATTCTCTTCAGAATAGATTGGTGCTGCTAGGAGCAATTTTGTCTCATGTCAACAGAATCCTAAGTTATTTAAATGCCATAATCTGAAGTTCTTTGAAATGGTTAGAGATTATTAACTATGTGGAATACAATCTCTATGTATCTAAAGAACATGATTAGTCTAACTATCAGTATAACAAACATAGATGACTATTGATTTATAATTCTTAATACCTATGTAGCTTAAAGAGTAATGCCTCTTATTAGAATATTAAAAAATCTCTAAACAACAGTGCAGCAAATGAGGACATTGACCTCAAAATGTAAGCAATGTATAAGTATCTTGAGCAGATGTAGAAATATGTAGTATAATATGATAAATATATACTAAAATTGTATCAATATACAAAGTGTCTTAAGCAGAGGTAGAAGTTGCATGCATACAATAGGACAAAATAATTTTCCTAGGTGTACAAATATTGTAAACAGAAATAGGAACATATACAATATAACAAACATAACTTGAATTTTATCAATATACAAGAATCTATACCATTAAAATTTGTCTATAAATAATTGCTCTCAATACTCACTCTATTACTCACTATTATTATGTGTGAATATGCTCACACTAATCTACCTACTATCCCATCCAATTTCCTTTCTTTTTCAAAGAAGATCCCAGAGTCTATATAAATTCCACCCCAACACCAACTCTCTATCTGTTATAATCAACCCCTAATTGATGTCCCTACCCTGAGGACAAACTTTTCCTGGAGAGGGTCATCATCTTCTGGAATTGCTTCTAGCCTTTATGGGGTCAATGTTCTTTCTGTGGAATTCTGTAAAACTAAAATGATGGTTACATTTCAAGATTACTGTCTGGTTTAATTGCAAATAGTCTCTGAGTATTCAATAGGGTTTTTCTGAAGTTCTTATTTGAAGTTCTGTCCAGAATGTTGTAAGAAAGTACACCATTTCAGCTAACTGAGTTAGAATCATTTAGAGCAGCTGCTACCCAAACCAATCTTAAAGTAGTGCTATCAGCATCTTGATGTCATATCAACCAGGTGGAATCATTTTTGTGGAGCCCTAACTTTTCCCTAGAAACTACAAAGATTACTGCAGGAAAATTCATTGTTCATTGTGGAAATTTAAACATTATTCATATGGACATAAATTCAATGAAAGGTATGATAAAGACAAAAAAAGGTATGGAGTGAATTAAAATTTTTCCTAAATTCTTTCTTCATGTGTCATGTCAGTTGGCTCCTGATATGAGACAGAAACCACAAATTTTTCTTTTAACAACATGCTTGGATTTAGCGAAAGATAACCATTGTCCATCTCCAAAACCAGCTTTGATTTTTAAATCAAGATATATGTTGGGTCTGGGGGGGGTGGTGTCACACAAAGATGAGAACACCACCAAGTCTAATAAACCAGAAGCAAACTTTATTCCAGAAACCAGATTCTAGGTAAATCAGAAGCAAACTTAAAAATAAAAGATAAAAAATAAATAAAACACTGCAGGGCACAGAAGCTTATCAGCTAGCTGAGACCACAGCCAGAGATGGTATTTTTTAGGCTGTGACCCTACTGGTTTTTGAACCCACCTTTTGTAGTAAGGGCACCAGCAATGGAGGAGAGTTCCTTTTATTCCACATCCTCTCCAGAATAAGTTATCACTGGTGCTTTTGTTCTTCCCCATTCTGACTAGTGTAAGATGGTATCTCAGAGCCATTTTGATTTGCATTTCCCTGAGGGCTAAGGGTGTTGAAAATTTCCTTAAGTGTCTTTTGGCCATTTGAGATTCTTCTGTTGAGAATTCTCTGTTTATTTCTGTACCACACTTTTTAATTGGATTATTTGGAATATTTAGTAGGTTGACTTTTTGTCTTATTGACTGTGTCCTTTGCTTTACAGAAGCTTCTCAGTTTCAGGAGGTCCCATCTACTATTGTTGTTCTCAGTGTCTGTGCTACTGGGGATATATTTAGAAAGTGCTCTACTGTTCCCATGCATTGAAGGCTACTTCCCAATTTCTTTTCTATCAGTCTCACCGTAGTCACATTTATATTGAGATCTTTAATCCATTTGGACTTGAGCTTCATACATGGGGATAGATATGTATCTATTTTCATTCTATTAAATGTGGACATGCAGTTACGCCAGCACCATTTGTTGAAGATCCTTTCTTTTTTCCATTCTATAATTTTATCTTCTTTTTTTAAAAAAAATCAGGTGTTCATAGGTGTGTGGATTAATATCTGAATCTTTGATTCAATTCCATTGGTCAACTTGTCTGTATGTATGCCAATGCCAAGCTGTTTTTGTTATTGCAGCTCTATAATAGAGCCTGATGTCAGTTATGATGATGCTTCTGGAAGTTTCTTTATTGTACAGGATTTTTTGCGGGGGGGCTGTTCTGGTTTTTGTTTTTTGTTTTTGGTTTTCCATATGATGTTTAGTTTTGTTCTTTCAAGATCTGTGAATAATTGTGTTGGGATTTTGATGTGGATTACATTGAATCTATATATTGCCTTTGGTAGAATTGCCATTTCTATTATGCTGTACCTACCTATCTAAGAGCATGAGAGACCTTTCCATTTTCTGGTATCTTTTTCAGTTTATTTTTTCAAAGATTTAAAGTTCTCTACAAACAGGTCTTTCACTTCTTTGGTTAGTGTTACCCCAAGATAATCTTGTTATTTGTGGTTATTGTTCTCTGATTTTTTTCTCAGCTTCTTTATCATGTTTATAGAAGGGTTACTGACTTTTTAAATTGATCTTGTATCCTATCACATTACTTTCTAGTGGCCTCTTCAATGTCTTTCTTCAGAGATTTGAAGTTTTCATTGTAGAATTTTGCCTCTTTTATTAGGTTTATTCCTACATATTAAGTTTATCCCTACATTATTGTTTCTGAGATTATTGTGAATTGAATTTATTCATGATTTCCTTTCACCATCTTTGATATGGGTATATAGAAGGACTACTGAATTTTGTAAATTGATTTTGTATATGGCCACTTGGCTGAAACTGGGGATCTGTGTAGTGGTGAAGACTAGTCTAGAGAGTACTCTTGAAACATGATTGGATCTTGCAGCAACTAGAAAGAGCACAGAAGTTTAAATCCCTGCCTTTGAAAACATAACTGAACAGAAGTCCAACCTTGTCACATTGTTCTTGTGAATGAAACTTCAAACAGTAATTGCACAATTTTCGCAATCTTTGCTGTTAAACTATAAATGTTAACATCATAAATAATAATGAAAGATAACAAGTACAACTTCAGAGAAAAATAGACACAGAATTTAGATTTTGCAAAAAAAATTTCAGAGCGGATCAAATATCTAAAACTTAAAATTGAATATTTAAACTTTTGACTGAAAAGGTACACAAAAATATTAGTGACCAGTTTTGATCACTTTTTAGATCAAAAGACAAATGATAATACAGGGAAAACCATAGAATTCTTTTTCATTTAAATATTAGTAAGAAAATAGTACTATTCACATAATGAAGAGACCACAATAAAGTTTTTGTAAAACACATAAGTGATTCAAGACTAGTATATAAAATATACATTTTTTTATAAACTAGAAAGTAAAAGACAGTTTAAAATTGGTAAAAAATTTGAAGAGACATAGCTTCAAAGAATTGGACAGAAGTGTGCATGTGAAAAGAACAATTTCTTATGTTAAATAATTCTAAATCAAACAGTAAAATATTAATAGATATCTGTGAGAATGTCCAAAATTCAGAATACTGGTAACACAAAATATCATTGGAATGTGTGAAAACAGGAACACCCAGAATGTTGATGATAACACAAAATAGTACACTTTTATTAGAGGATAGTTCAACAGTTCCTTGCTTTAGAAATCATAATCTCAGTGTGTAATCCATAAAATAGGTGCTTGATATTTACCCAAAGTTAGTGAAACCCTGGTATTTATATACCATTAAATGCCACCATCCATAATGGTTTTAACGATGATCCTGCCCTTCAAATTTGTAAACAATTGAGATTTCCTTCACTATATGAGAGAACAAACATGATTCAACTGCCTGATTATCTGGAAAAAAATGATGGAAATAATGAAAAGATAAGCACTTGGTAGAGGGAGAACTAAAGGGGATAAATGTTGAAGGAAATGGTAACAGTGAATACTGGACTCCTCTTGAGCTTAACCGTTTACTATGAATATGCAGGTGATAACTTACAGAAAAGGCTTCCTAGATTCCTTATCTTGTATTGTGTAAGTTCACAAAAAATCCATAAATTTGATATTGTTTGGAATAAATCTAGAATTAATTGTGACTACATGCAAATTTATGAATCTAAAGACAAGTATTTAAGTACATCAGAAATTGTTCACTTATGTCCTAATATGAAAAGTAATGATGTATTTTCCTACCTTTTCAATAAAAACTTTATTGTGTTTCAGTTCATGAGCTAAATTATTGTTATTAGTAATGACTAACTAATCTCTGATCATGCACAAATGGGGATATTTTTATTAATAGATACAAAATATTTTTAAAGAGAAACAGAATTCACATGGCAAATGTATTCTCTACACCCTGTGTATTCAGAAATATTAAATAAATTCACCAGTGTTTTAGCCAATATTTTACTATATTTTAAGGATAGCACAGGATAGAAATATGTAATTGTAATTTTATAAAACTCAGCTATACATTTTTTTAGTTACTGATAATTAAATCATCAAGAAAAAGTCTGTTTACATGTATAAAATCTATTTTACATCAGTATAGTTTCTAAAATATGTTTAATAAATCAAAACTTCATCTTAAGGATTTCCTTATTATCGACTGAAAGATATTAGGCACTCGTTCACTCATTATAGTATTATTATCTGAGCTGAATGCCATCAGTATGTAATATTTGGACTTCTACTTTGAGCAAATGGTAGAAAGCTCTGATAACTATGATTAATGACTGTAAGAACAAAGGTGATTGATGGATGCCCAGGGGTCTGAGAGTGACATAATTTTCAATGATATTACAGTTTACCTTAAGTGAAAAATATCACTATCTCCCTGATGTTCCTTGAACATCAGAGTGGGGTCTAATAAGAAATAATAGTAGTATTCCAAGTTCAAGTTCAATATATTCAAATATATCTTTGAGGTACCATTTATTACCAACATAAGTATTTTTTTTATAAATAGTATCCATAAGCAGAATTCATGTTCATCCAAGGGAATCCAAAGTTATAAGTTACTATATCAACTTTTAAAAGTTAATGAGCAGCCTGGGGACTTATGATTCACTGTCAGCCCACCAAGAAATGTCAGTGCCCTAGAATAGGAGGAGGCAAGTGTCATCTGGCTGGATTTGTGAACTTTTCACTTTGCCATGCAGTAGACAGCAAACAGAAAATTAGTCTATGAATAATTGAACTTGAATTTTTTGAAAATCTATCACAGCATGTTAAAAGCAACCGTGTTCTTAAGTTACTCCTCCACAAGTAGTAAATATATCACATAGTCTTTAAATAATGCGATATAGAGAGCAGCAGATAAGGGTTTCAATAACAAGAGAACATAAGACATTAGGAAAATATTGGATGGATGATTCTGCTGCTTGTGTTTTCTGAGAATATTAGAATATAAATCTAGTAGGAAATTAACAATTAAAAGAAAGCTATTTGCATAATGATATGGCATTATTGTCAAAATTGATACAATATTTGAAATAAGCATTTCTGGTGTGAGGTTCTCTGATCTGCATGAAGATAAGCATAGGTTTTCCTTTATTTTGTTTTTATTAAAAATAGATTGATCTCTCATAGAATAAGTCCCAATAACAGTTTCACCTCCCACCACTCCTTCTAGATTTCCCCATCTCCCATCCCTTCTGTTTCCTCTTCAGAAAAGTACAGGTGTTTTGGGGACTTCTGCCAGATAGGCCAAAACAAGATACAATAAAACACAGAGGAGTCAGGGGACATAGCCAGGTAATATGGCCTTGTATAGGAACAAATGCACAAATATATGCATGCGCTCATATGCATAAGTATTAACACAGAGTATATATTTATACACCCATAAATAAATATATTAATGTACCTCTAATATACTACTGAAAAGTTGACTACTACATCTACTTGATAAAGAAATACACTTTTTAATCTCTTAACATATTTATAGATTGCTTTCCTGTTCGTGATAAAACTATATATTTTCCATAAGATTTTTTATTAAATCATTGTATGCACTAATTCCTTTATCATTATTGTTATGCCTATATTTCATGCCAAAAGCTGTCCTCAATCTATTCATATTCCCAGTAAATTTGATGATAATTAAAATCAAAAGTTGTGATACTATGCTTTGTATCATCAATCTATTTTTAAAAATATTCTCACTGTCATGGGTAGACTCAAAATCTAAAAACCATGATTCACAAATTTTTTATACTATTCTTCTTGGTAGGATTTTATTCCCACCCAAAATGTCACTGAATATTAAAAAATGAAAAGGAGGAAGTCTGTGTTCATACTTATCGTTATTTTTTCAGGAACATATTATTATCCAATCCCTGTTTCCAGTGTATATTATCTTCAGAAATAGATCTTACATCAGGTTCTGGAAGGCAATCAAAGGAAATGTCAATAATCCACATTTTGTGGGGAGTTTATTGTATGCCAATGACCAACAACTAGAGAAGAAGTTTCCCATGACTGTTCCTGAGGTAAGAAAGAAAAAAAAATTCAAAAACAACTTAAAATTAAGCAGAAACATAACTTAAAAGTTGGGAGATTTTCAGCCAAACTAGATTGTAAAGAAGAGAGATATGTTCAGGAAATACCAAGACTGTGACTGAATAAATCTTTCATAAGAGGATTAGAATGGATTGAAGAAAATTTGAGTGAATTCATGAAAACAATAACTCTAAAAGCATTTCAGAGCTGTATGAGGATCAAAATCATAGAATCAGTTTGCCAGAGAAAGGAGGAGCAGAATGGTTTCCAAGATCATACCCAAGTTCCCTTCAGTTTTCAGCAATAGGTACAGTAGTTTTTATTTACACACCTTGTGCAGTACAAGTAGGTGCCTGTGCAATAGGCTCCAAGAGCTATAGGCAAGAGACCTTGGTTTTGTCCATATTGTGACAACTCAGTAGAATTTTAGAATGGACAAGGTAGACAGGAATAAATACCCCAGGCAGAATTTCATGGATGCGCTGGATAGGTTCCAGACCCAGGCAAAGTTGTTGGAAAATTACCAGTTCTCTCTAACAGAGAGGTTACTAGGCGTACTATGAGGTTGGTGCCGTATAAGGTACTACAAGGAGGACAATGCTAAGTAATATAGTGCAAGTGTACAATGGTCATTGAAGGGGTGCAAAGATTTCTTTCCCCAAGATGACCAACTATAGTTATCATAGAGTTCATCTAGCCTGGGCCAGGACCAACCTTTGAAAAATACCCAAGGTGGGAATTCCCAGTAACACCATAATAGTACCTGGTATGCCTCTCTCAGAATTTCAGAGGCTCCAAAGTCACAATTGTAGAGTCTACAATCACTCTCCAGTCATTTGCTCTAGTAGGGATTATATTCACAGCAGTGCCCTCTTCTTTTCTTTATCTACTTTAGAATGCAGATGTGTATTACCAGGCTTTCTTGTACTCTATCTTAGCAAAATGTCCGAGGAGTAATTTTAACAGACTTTCCTGTCTGTATTTTTCAAAACCATCCTTCTTCATCTTTTCATCTTCCTTATTCTTTGTTCTTCCTTAAATATGTTATATAGGCTGAAATTCAAATCAATCCCTTAGGATTTTCCATCTGCATATAAAATATACATGATAAAAACCACCATATAGTTTTCTGTTATGCATATGCATTTGCAGCAAGTGTTTTTTCAATTAAGAATTTAGGTATCAAACTTTTTCTTCAAGAATACGATGTTAATATCTTTCTTTCTATATGTAACAATTGTTGTCTACTGACTGTATTTTAGTTATGTCAGCCTGATACTAAAGAATAAATTAATTTCTATATTAGGAAAAGGATTGCAGTGTAGACAAAAGCAACTAAAATTACAAAATATGAAGTAATATTGATAATCCTGAAAGACCGTCACAAATAATGCCCATTCAAAATAGCTAACTTGCTAAAATATATACTTATAGATATGTTAACTTTTCTTATTCTCAGATAATTTTGTGCCCACACTTGGAAGAGAGAAGCAATATAATCCTTAGAATTACTGTTCCCTTTACTAAGTCTTTTACTCCAAAGACAATTTAAAAAAGATATGCTAAACAATCAACTTTCTAGCACCTGAATAAGAAAACGTTACTTTGAAGGGCAAAATTACAGCTGAGAGTGATTGTTCATTTGCTTACTGACCTGGAGAGTAACTGGCACTTTCTGTAATTTCCTTTGGTGGGCAATGTAGTAAGTAGCTGCTTCTGCCAGCAAGTTTGCCTCCTGGCCAGTCAACAGGGGAATTACTTCAGTCTATTTTATAGAAGTAATTTACCCCTGGAATTAGTTAATAATGGCAATGGCTTTGTAAAGTTCAAGTCCTTTCAAACAAATCCAAACTTGACTGATGAAGGGGAAGAAATAAGAGCGATCTCTCTTGACATGAGCAATGATTTTGGTGCTACCTCTGAGGAAATATTTCTGGGTAAATGGAAATGCACATTCTCTATGAATTCTGAGATACTGTATTATATTTTGTTTGTTGCGTTATTTGTTTAGTCTCATTTAATTAAATATTCAGTGCATTGTGCACAGTAAAGTCATAATAAAATTATTGATAAGGAGCATATTGAGGAAAAGGAAGAAGATTTTTTTAAATGTGTGGATTGAATTCTAAATTTACTTTATAGTAATAAACCCATTACCAAGTATAATTCAAGGTAAATTACGTGGTGCAATGTGATTTTTCCAAAAAGAGACAAAAACCAATGTATTAATCACAAATGGGTCAGAAAAACAACAGGGCTAAGCAAGAATGCCATGCAAGTCTAGCCTGGTGAAGCCATAATGGCTTTATTGTGTTATTTACAGGAAAGTCTGCCTTTCAATCATTTGTGCTGATTCACAAAAGCTGCATGCCTGGAGATGAACAACTTACAGACAGTTCCACTGCAACTCTTCACTGTCTTTTTTCATTGTCCGGAGGGACCATGTGAATCTTATAACTTTCAGATCATCCCAGGCCTTGTAAGTAAATGTCTTCAGCTTCCTGAGCCATTTGAGCCTCTCTTTGCACTTCAGACTGGGATGTTTGAATTTGTAGAAAATAATTACAACTCTAAATGCGCATTTACTTAAGTTAATTCTAGAGTGTTGCTATTATGAGTTGTCAAAATTCATCTTAGTTTGGAACTAAAGCCCCTCCCCCCAAATGCTATGCGATCCTATACTAAAAACCTATGTTCAGTCCCATCACTTTCTAATGTGTAGCTTTTAAGTCTGATTTTTGTTTCCTCTTATTGAAAGTAATGAATGTTGCAATTGTATTTATTGTAAAGGCTGGGCAAACCATAACCCTCTCACCACATTTGAATTTTGCAAATTAAATATATGCATAAATATAATTTGTTTTGATTACTATGGAAAAATAGCTGAAATAACTTGTAATTCTTGAATATTTTTTCAGAGAACTTGGCATATTATGTATTTCTATGATATAAATGTTCTTTTAAAGTGGTAAGTTCAAAATCAGAACTCTGCTATCAAAATATCATTTGAATATATTTCAGAATTTGAAGGGATATTAAAAGTTGTTTCATTTAATATCCTTTTGATGCTCTAATTTTCTTTAAACAACCTTTTAAATAAATTCCATTAAAATTACATTTATTGAGCACTTCTTCTTTAACTGGTACATTTTTGGGCTGGTAATATAGAAAGATGATGAGATACTCTCAGCTTTCAGGGGACTCAGAATTCAGCACAATGAGAATAACAGACATAAATATGAACCCCTGTTTATGAAGCTTTAAGAAAAGCCATTTGCATCAGGAGCCATCTGGTTTCTGAACAGTGGTTACAGTTGTAAGTATTAAAATAGTTTGTTTATTGATGTGTGCATACAGTGTTATACAAGGAGACTAGAGAAGGATATCAGTTATCCTATTATTTTCTATCTTATATCCTTGATATATAGTCTGACAGTCTTGAAGCTGGCCATTTTGTTAAAATAGTACAGCCTGTCCAAGTCAATGATCCTACCATTTTTATAACAGTGGGTAAAGCTGGGCTGTTGGTATGGGTGCTAGGATCTGGAGTGAATCGGGTTTGCATGCTTCTTCTTCTGTAAGCCATTATTTTCTATCCTTATATGAGATTTATTTTTTCAACTCTCCATTAGTCTTCCCTGTATGTGTTGGTATGATTGTGTGACCTTGGTTTAGTTAATACTGAAAGGACCAATAACTTGCATCACAGACATCCATTTAAACCTAAACAGAATGAAACAAAGAACCTATTCATTAATGCAATCTATAGGTAATTTATTAAGAAGGTCTAATATGGTTATTTATAAATACTACATGATTTTGTATGAAGGAATTGGATAAACAGAAATGTATTTTGATATCTGCCAAGACTCTGAAAACCAATACTCTTTGTCCTCAAGGTTAGCTTTGAATTCATGGATGTATTCATAAATTTCATAAATAATGTATTTAAACTTAATTCCATTACATATATATATATATATGTAGGTTTTTAAAGATAGCAACTTTCAATGTGAAGTGTTAAATAAATTTTCACTTGAGCATATACAATATATAGATAGTATTTTAACTTAATTTACACACAAGTATTTTTTAATTCTGTATAATTTAACTGATATACAATGTAATTTCTCATATATTGTAGGAGATTTCCACATAATCTTTACTTGATGTAGGTATAATTTCAAGTGACGTAGAGATGAAGAAACATAGAAGGAGAAGAAAAGGATAAATTGTGGAGATAAAGTGCATATTGTGCAGGAAAAACTGGAATTGATAACTGGAGTATGAATATTAAATCTCTTATACTTTAATAATTCTCACTTATTAGTCAAGAGCTTGATGGTTTCGCTTCTTAAAATATGTTGTAATTACTTCAGGTATGTTTCACTCTCTTACTTTTCCTCTTTAATATATAAACTGTTCATGATGAGAGAATTTCCATTTCACTTTATTTTATCCAATATATAAGAACTGATATATTTTTATACTCATGCTACTGCCACTTTACAATGGTGTGAATGAATGTTGCTTTATTGTTTTTCCAATGTTTATTTTAATGATTTTTAACTCGCATACATAACAATGAACACAAAATATATGTTTTGGCCTAATTATAAATTAAGCTATTTTTAGATATCAGATTTTACACAATAGAAGATTATTCTTAACTTCAATGATCTAGTAGGATTGACTGATCTCATTGGGAAATTTAATGTCATTGTACGTTTTCTATTAAATAGTATGTAAGCTTTTTCCATATATTAACTCTTAGAAAGAATTTAACATTTTTGTCACGTTAATATAATATAGATAATATAAACATACACTTTTTCTGGATTGATTTTCTATATTTTCATTAACACAATGCCAAGTACCTTTTCTCAAAGTCAACAGACTTAGTGAACAACTTAAAAATAAATAATAATAATCACGCATAATAATAATCATAATCACATACTTTTCATCTTCATTTGTGTACTATCAAGATGGCTCATTAGGTAACAGTTTTTGTTGTAACTAGTGGCCTGAGTTCTATTCAGAGGCCTTTGTGGTAGAAGGAGAAAACTGACCCCCAAGAAGTTTTCCTTTGCTTTTTTTTCATGTGAAAACAATCATAAACTCACACATACATGCAATCACTAAATTCATAAATATACAATAAAAATTAGCTAACATGGAATGATTGGGTAATTTTTGGTTAATTATTTAAGGTAACACAGTCTTCAGCATTGCTGAAGCTTTAATACAATTTTTTAAAGAATTGATTAAAATATAACTTTGCTCATAAATTGTTTAAATATCCTTTACATTTACATTACTGTTGAAAACAGGAAAATTATATTGAATCATAGAACCTGAAAGAACGATCCACCCATTGAAGTTCTCATTGTTTCTAGTATGTGATTATTATTGCATTGCTAAAAGGAAGCATTTATATATTTTAGTTCTGACTTATCATTTTTACCCAGAAGATTTTTTTTCACTGTATTGATATGCTAGCTAGGGTAACTCAACAGAAAATAAGTGTAAGAATTGTTCAGAGACTGCTTTATATGGATGTCTTGCTTTTGAAACACCTTTAAACTGTGACAATACTCCACATTTTTCTGAACTTTCATTTCAGATATTTCTCTGTAGCAAATAGGCTTTGAATATACAGTAATGTCTATCACTTGAAGTTTATAACAGGTTTAGTTTTGGACATAGAGTATAAAGATAGACACTTCCTCTGAAGAAGAGAGCATGGATGTTTACTGTCTAGTAATGACTCCTTTCAATGGAAAGATGTGGCAGACAAAGCATAAGTGTTTCGTAGACAGAGGCTGTCCAAATGGTCTATGTTTTCAAGTAATATGACATGTTAATTGCCATCATTATTGCTGTGCTGCAAGTATAATGATCTCATCCTGGGATGTAGAACCTCATATCTTCTACCAGTATCCATAAATTTATGGATGATTGACTTATTGAATGATAGGTAAGATAAAATGTGTGAACCTTCTCATTTCTTGATAGTTTCATTATAATGAAATTTGTGATTACTCAGTCTTCAGTGAAGAAAAGTTTTGGGTTGCACATTTATGGGATGATGGATAAAATTTAGCAAATATCATATAGATCAATTATATAGATAAATAATAAAAATTTTCATTGTTTATATAGATGAATCATATGACAATTTGGGAATAAATATTCTGGGGTTTTGTTAACTTTATTGAAGAAGAAGTGAAGTAGTGTCTCTTTATTTGGACTAGAAAATTACTCAAAAATCAATGTACTGTATAGAGTGTAGGTTGTTATTAACTCTTTCCTCAGCAGGGGTACTTCCTTGCTACCTGGATTTCAGATCTTGTCTGTTCCTGTGTAATAATTAGTCCTGTGGTTTATCCTGAATGTGAAAAAGTATTTGATATATTCTATTTCCATCATTTTACAGTGCTGAGAGATGTTATATTCACTGATCAGTGACAGGAGAAAATTTATCAACTGCATAAACTGAAACCCGAAATCATTTTAAACCATTGGGTCATAGGGAACAGAGAAGGTACTGTTTGTGAAGAATGGTAACATCTGGCCCAGTTCAAGGCCCATATCCTTCTATAGTCTATCACAACAGTCTTAAATTATATTATTTATATAGTGGTAACATTATATAGGTGACTGCATGCTACTATTAGTTTAAGTTATTATTAAAGAAATTTCTTGCAGAAGAAAAAAGTTCAGAGGAAATAGTATTTGGAATATGTTATCTCCGGTTTGGATATATATTTGTATTAAAGGGAATAGTATGTGATTTAAAAATAGTCTCAATAATTTGTTTGGAACATAGTCCTTCTTATATGAAAAAATTTATCTGTCTTGTATTAATAATGGCTAGAAATTTAAAACATATGACCAAAACAGGAAAACAAAACAATGACTTGGATTAATATGAACTTATTTTCAGAGAGCACAATTTTATTGATCATGCTACAGTAAAACAAAGAGTTCGTATTCTATTATTCCAATGGGAAAGCCAGATGATATAGCTTGGCAAGAAATACAGAATGCACAGTTGTTTATATTTATTATTTATTAAGTAATAATAACTGAATAGTCAATTTTTCTTTGAAATAAAGAACAGTATTGTAAGAGTGTGAGCACCAAACAAAACAATGCTGCTTTGAGTTGTCCTTCCCTCACTGGTGATAGACATTATTTTAATTAAGTAATAGTATCTACTATCTATTGTGTCAGTAAATATTTTGTCATTATATATTGTAATTTGAATGTTTCCTAGCTCCAGTTGATGGTCCTATACAGATACACATATGGATATGACTAACTAGATTATTGGGATTAGAAACCAGGACAAAAAGTTACTTGGAAGGGTTTTGGTGTGAGAAGACATATAAAATTGGAAGGAAATATCTTGTAAGTATATATTATCCTATTTTCCTCTATTCATTTAGAAATTATCAAAATCAGAAATATGAAGATATAATAAAAATAAAATATGATTAAATGTGGACATATTTTCTTATTATCAAGGATGATAGATGGCCATTTTCACCTGGAGGTATTTATACATACATATACATATAAAAGTGATAATGAACGTAACAGAGGCTATCAGTTTGAGTGTAGAGAGGAATAGGAGAGGTTGAAGGAAAGGTATCTGGAAGGAGTTGAAGGGAGAAAGTGGAATGATTAAAAAGGACAAAAATATATTTTAATTAAACTATATTTACAAAATAGACAGCTGTCTTTGTCAGTTTTCTATTGCTGTGAAAGGACACCATGATCAAGGCCATTCATTAAAAAAAAGCATAATTGGAGGCTTACTTACAGTTTTGGAGGGTTACTTCTATGGGATAACCCTTCTGTATGCTGTGAATATATGTCACTTTCATTAGTTAATAAAAAAGAAGCTATTTTTGGCCTATATCAAAGTAGACTATGGCTAGGTGGGAAAGCAAAACACAATACAGGGAGAAAGAAATGTGGAGTTGAAAGGAATGTCAGCCAGTTATTCAAGAAGCAAGATGCCAATAGACCGGTAATGTCATTGGCTATGTGGTAATACATAGATTAATAGAAATGGGTTAATTTAGATGTAAGAACTAATTAGTAATAAGCCTAAACTATAGGCCAAACAGTTGTAATTAATTTTAAGACTGTGAATGATTATTTGTAAAATGGCTGCAGGACTGGAAAGAACAGAAAAGTTTCTGTTTATATTTGGACCAATAGGACACAAGAAAAAGTGACTGCTGAATCTTGCAGAGACAAGGTAGGACAATGCTTCAAATATTCTGGCTTCTAAAAATAGTCTGTCAGCTGTTCTAGTCCTATAAGCCAAGTTAAGTGATTCAATATAACAGAGAAACCTTGGGTGACTCTCCAGGCAGCCAGCTATTTCTGCCATTTCTCACAAATTTTTAGACATCACTTACCTGCAAATCATGCTTACTCAATTAATATTACTTCATTCTCAGTTCTTTGATGGAGTTGAAGACTAGATAGTTGTAATTATAGTTTTTATTTGTTGTAATAAAAATATAAGTTAAATAGAAATTTTAAACTCTCCAAGATAGGCTAGATTCTTTAAAATTTTGTCAAATTAAGTAGACGCGATATTCTAAGTGTTATTCTTACTTGCTAACTGTTTTTATTGTCTGTAATTTTACTATATTAAAGTTGAAACCTTATTTTTTGATTAGATAGAAATAGAGAAATGCTGTGGAATAAACCTTCTGTATACTGTGAATACATGTTGCTCTCGTTGATTGATAATAAAGAAGCTACTTTGGCCTATAGCAAGGCAGAATATAGCTAGACTGGAAAGCCAAATAATACAGGTAGAAAGAATGGTGGAATTGAAAGGGTGGCCAGCCAGCTGCCCAAGAAGTAATATGCCAACAGACTGGTAATACTATGGCCATATGGCAAGACAAAGTTTAAAGAAAATGGGCAAATTTAGATATACAACTAATATTAATAATCCTAAACTATAAGGCCAAACAACTAGAAATTAATATTAAACCTCTGAGTTATAATTTTAAAAATGGCTATGGGACCGGGTAGAACAGAAAATCCTCAGTTTACTGGTTGGTCTAGTATCAACAGGGCAGAGAGAATGATATCGTGCACGTA
Organism: Ondatra zibethicus; assembly: GCA_004026605.1. Taxonomy (NCBI): domain Eukaryota; kingdom Metazoa; phylum Chordata; class Mammalia; order Rodentia; family Cricetidae; genus Ondatra; species Ondatra zibethicus. The sequence continues at coordinate 47,188 of PVIU01011920.1, forward strand.
GAGGCTGGACCAGTAGCTGAGAATTTTACATCCTGATCTGCAGACAAGGAGAGAGCAAGACTTGACCTAGCATGAGCTTTTGAAAAATTAAAGTCCATTCCTAGTGACATCCATCCTCTAACAAGGCCACATTTCAAACAAGGGTCTAATTGAGACTGAGGATTGGATGTGCAGATTCCTATATTTCTGTGTCTCAACTCTGCTAGTTAAATATTTAGATACAGTCTTTCTTCTATTATTTTGATGATTAGTGATTCCATTAAATCAAAGCATACTTTTGGTGTCTGATATTTTGTTTGTAATACTTTGCTAGGGCTAATTCAGTAAATTGTATTTCTTTCCAACATAAAACATAAAATTGTTTGCCTTAAGACTGCAGGCAATCACCCTGTAACTACTGCCCCCTAGGCATAACGTTATTGCACCATCCTCCTTAACATCTGTTAACCTGGAATCTGTTCTTCATACCCAGTTTGTTGTCTCCCTACTGCCATATTGTTGCTTTATTGTTTTTGGCAGTTTCTTGAGACAGATAACTTCATAGTCTCATCTCATTAAATTTTGAACCTTGGAATGGTGTTTAGGTTTCTTTAGACTATAGTGTTGCTCATTAAACTTCCTGAATCGGGTACAGCTGATTATTCAGTAGCCTACAGTTACTCTTTATTCCCATGTGAGGTTTCTAGTGATTCCTCAATATTTAAAAAAACAAATCCTGTTTTATCCAATGGATGGCCCTTGACCCCAGTCAATGCTGTTGGAGAGACTTGAGGAACTATTTGTCTGTGACTTACTTTTTCCACCAAAATGTATATATATAAATGAACAGTCCAGCTTAGAGTTGGAATAAATACCTAAATATTCAGTGTGATACATTGAAGACAACAGGAGCAAAATAGCTTCTCATTTACCATTCTAAGTACATTTTTTTTTTTTTTAGTAACCTGAGTAATGACTCTTCGAGCTCCAGTATTCTCAGGCCTCCTTTCCTAAATTGAGACCCAAGGTTTTAAGTGATGTTGTATTTGGAAAGTAAACACTTTGTCTCAGGTAGAGCATAGTATTTGCCACATGACACTTGAATGGATAATAAACAACAGTGGTATAATTCCCTTGAATTGATATTTGCAAAACTATGTTTAATTGAAACCAAACTCTTCTCTTCTGCATCATGACCAGTTTCCTCTCACTTCACTCCTCTCAAACCCTGCACCTCTTTTCTTCCCCAGAGCTGGGGAACAGTCAGTCTTATATATTTGGCCCATCAAACAAGAATAGGATTGTCATTTTACTGAACTTTTGGAGAGCAGGAAGATGAGTCACTGATCCATATCTCAATCAAGACTTTATGCACTTATCAACACTTCCCAAATAAGCATCTATTCATCTGCTAAATGCATTTGGAATAATTCCATTTTTGAAGTTTTAAAGGGCTGGGTTTTTTTTTCAATATGGTCAACTACTTGTGAAAGTGAACATTAAACTTCATCCCACAATCATTTTCCTTCTTTATTATCAATTATTAAATTCTAGACTCTCCTGATTTTGATAGTTAATCAGTAATTTGAAAAGAATCACATACCATATTGAAGACACTGCTTTGAATATTTGTAACAGCTGAAACAAATAATTTATCAAAAAGTTTCCTCAGAGTCAGGGCCTTATAATAGCATCTACAAGATTCGCTAGTATAGGTCAGACACTGCCTGGATCAAACTTCCTACATCATTCACCTGCTAAAATATGTCCATCAATACTGTTGATTAGAAAGTCCTAATTCCACACTACGAGAAACATTGAAGAAACTACTAGACAGCTAAAGACATTGCTCTCATAATACAAAAACATTTACAATTATTATAAATGACTAGTACACTAATTTCTACAGATATTTCTCAATTATATCATGTGGAAGACTATTACGTGTACTGTCAGAGGACAATCAAAAGAGGCCCATAGTTCATAACTAAGTACAAACTGAGAAAACAGGTTGAAATTACATTTTCTTTAGGAGCAAACATAGTTGTATTCAATATATGGCTTCCAGGATTATTATGCATGTCAGAGCTGTAGTTTATTGTTAAACAAAGGTACACCCTTAATTATTTTTTGAATGTGTGGAGTTTTTAACCAAAAAAAAAACCCACTGCAAAAATATTTTCAACTTGCTTCAGGAGCATGACATGGCAGCAAAGAGCACTGTTGCTCTTTAAGAAGAGCCAGATGAGTCTTTGGAACTAACATGGTAGTTCGCAACTCTCTGTAACTTAAGTCCTTAGTTTTCTTCTTCTTAATTATATTTTATCATGTTTAACAATTTTTAAATTTAAATTTATTTTGATCATAATCTGCCCCTCCCCACAAGTCCTTCTAAATAATTTTCTCCTCCCTCCCTGCACAACTTTAATTCTTTCTCAAAAACAGACAAACAAAAAAACCCCAAGAACCCAGTACAAACCAAAACACTCACAAACAAGGAAAACAAAATAAAATAATACCCCAAATTGAAAATACAATAAATACCAAACTAAATCCAAATAAAAGCACACACACACACACACGTAGATGCTAAAAAAAACAAAAAGCCTGTGAATTCCATTATACATTGGTCACCTCTTCCTGAACACAAGACTTGCCTGAGAATGCTTATATACTTTATATTAATCCATTGGAAAAATTGCTTATCCCTCTCTCAGCAGTATAAATGAGTGTTTGCCCTAGTGGGTAGGTTCTCATTCGTTCATTCATTCATTCATTTTTTTAATGTAAAAATATAAAGTGCAATAAGATAAAATGAGAACTATCATATCAAACTTAGAAAGAACAAACCAATAGAAAGAAAAAAAGCCCAAGATAAGAAACGTGTCAAAGAGATGATGGCTGAATAAGACACTGAACTATGAGTACAGCAATATATCATTAGGAGTTATTTTAACACTACGTTTCTATTTTTTTAAGGACCAATGCTTTTTGGTTTTACCCTAGATCCTTGGACTATCTATTCTCTGGTTCTTACTTATGCAAGAAGTGTTTGTATGTGTTCCATCTCCTGGAATGAGCCTTAAGTTAAATTAGTTATTGGTTGCTTAATCCCACAATCTTTGGGAAACTGTTTTTTTTTTAGCATATCTTATAGGAAGTACACAATTGTAAGGCAAGGAGTATTTGGCTGAGTAGTTTATGTTTCTCTTTTGGTAGCATGCAGAGCACTGGGAGATGGTTCTTTATAAGCACCCACTCAGCTTCTCCATATTCAATGAGCTGTGTAGGTGTTGGCTTCAGCAACAGGGTCGTGCCATCAATTTGTGGAGAACAACATATAGCCTTTGCAAAAGCCTGGGTTGTTTGAGGGATTCCTTGGCCTCTTTGGCCAATAGCTCAATTATTTGTATCCTAATCCCAGTACCTGAAGCTACATTTTGTGGTATGAGATGGATGTCTATCACATCATTTAGAAGTTTATTTAGGTTTCTTTCATATATGTGTGTGTGTGTGTGTGTGTGTGTTAGGATTTTTATACTTTATTATATTTCCAGATTACCTCTCAAACTCCTCTCAATTTTAGCTTTCTTTACTGATTTCATCTCTCATAACTCTCTTTCCTCTCATCCCCCACTGATCGTCCTTTTCCAATCCCTTTCCCTATCTATTCATAACTACCTACTTGATGTCTCTTTCCTTAGGAGATCTACCTGTACCTATGCTTCAAATCTTTTCCTCTATACTCCCTTTGGTTATAGGTATCATCCTTAAATGTCTTTCATTGAGATTCTTCTGTTGAGAATTCGCTGTTTAGCTCTGTACTCCAATTTTAATTATATTATTCAACATTTCGATGTCTAATTTCTTGAGTTATTTATATATTTTGGAGATCAGTCCTTTGTCTAATGTGGGATTGGTGAAGATTCTTTCCTATTTGGTAGGTTGCCTTTTCTCTTATGACAGTATCCTTTCTTTACAGAAGATTCTTCATTTCAGGAGGTCCCATTTATTTATTGTTGATCTCAGTGTCTGTGCATTAATTATTATAAACCTATACAGTTTTCAATAAAATATAACTGAAATAAATATGAAATATTCTTTTTATTTTTATTTATTAATTGTTAATTCTTTCATTGATTTTACATCTTGACTGAATTTTTCACTTCCCCCTTTTCCATGTTCCCTTTCCCAAACTCCCCTCTACCTCTCCATCCAGTCCTTTGTATCTTTTCAGAAAGGGGCAGGCCTCCAATTGGTGTCAACAAAGCATGATATATCAAGTTGAGGTAGGACTAAGCTCATCCATTTGTGTTAAGGCTGGGTAAAGCAACCCAGTGTGGGCAATTGGTTCCCAAAAGCCAGATGAAGGTTTAGGCCCTGATCCCTCTGCTAGGAGTCTCACAAATAAACTAAACTAAAAAACTGTCACACATATATAGAGGACCTAATTTTGTCACAGGCAGGCTCTCTAGCTTTTAGTCTGGAGTCTGTAAGCTCCCATGAGCCCAGGTTAGATTTTGCTATGGACTCCTTTGTAATGGCCTTGACCTTCCTGGCTCATATAATCCTTCCTTCCTCTCTTCAACATGATTTTCAGAGTTCAGCCCAGTGGTTGGCTGTGGATCCCTGCATTTAATTCTATCAGATGAAGTCTCTCTGATGACAGTTAGGGTAGTCACCAATTTCATTACAGGAGATAGCCAGGTCAGGTACCCTCACCACTATTGCTAGAGGGTCTTATCTGTGGTCATTCTTGTGGATTTATGGGTGTTTCTTGGCCCTAGGTTTTTCTCTAAACCAAAATTACACCCCTAAAATGACATATCTTACATTACTCTTCCCCTCCATCCATCTCCCAACCAACTCAACCTGATTATTAGTGTTCCCACACCCTCTACCAACAATTTATCCAGAAGATCTCTTCTATTACTCTCCCCAGGGAAATCAATGAGTCCCTTTTTTAAAAAAATTATCCTCTTAAAGGCTGTAGATTGTAAGTTGATTATCTTGTACTTTATAGCTAATATCCATTTAGGAGTGAGTACGTATCATTTTTGTTTTTCTGGGTTGGAATTACATTACTCAGGATGTGAAAACAGAGACTACCCATTCTTCTCCCAGCTTCCCAGAACCAAGTAATCACACAGAAACTATACTAATTACAACACTGTTTGGCCAATGACTCTCGTGTATTCCTAGGTAGATCTTAAATCTTAAATTAACCCATTTCTCTCAATCTGTGTATCACCATGAGGCTGTGGCTTACCAGTAAGGTTCCTAAGATGCCAGCATGTCCTTCTCCTTTGGCAGCTATATGGTGTCTCCTTTACTCTGCCTACTCTCGATATATCTCTGTACAGATTTTCCAACTGACTTTGCTGCACTAAGCTATTAACCCAAACAGTTTTACTCATCAACCAATAAAAACAACACATATGCAGAAGAACATCCCACATCAAGCATGCTTTTTTTCAAATTCCATCAATTTGTCTGCAAATTTCACGAAGGCTAAGAAATGGGCTGGATTCAGCAGCCAAAGCCACAGCTTTAATCCTAGCCATATCACTTAGAAAATTAAAGACCCATGTGGTAAGAAAAAGAGAGATATACAGTAAAGAGAGTTTAAAAGATGAAAAAAACTCTCAATGGTTTGCTGTGTTTAAAAATGTATGTAGGCTTGGGAGACAAAAGAAAAAAGAGAGTAGTTGAGTGTGGTGGAACACACCTTTAGTCCCAACACTTGGAAGACAGAGGCAGGCAAACCTCTGTGAATTCAAGGTGTGGTGGCACACATCTTTAATCCCAGCACTTGGGAGGCAGAGGCAGGTGGATCTCTGTGAGTTCAAGGACAGCCTGGTCTACAGAGGGAGTTCCAGGACAGCCAAAGATACACAGAGAACCTATCTCAAAAAGCCAAAAATTAAAAGTAAAAATAAAAGAAATAGAGGTTAAAATAAAGCCATATAAAGATGAAAAATACACAGAGTCTGTATACTGTATGTTATTATGCTTTCTTTGTGTGTTTGAATGCTAAGGAAGTAGCAATAGCTGCAAAAAGATATTTGCTTATAAATGTTGCTGAATTAGACCAAGATAGGTACTTTGAAAATACCTTGACTTCAAAATTGAATCAAAAGATGTGTTACTTTTGAGAAGAGGTTTTGCTTTTGTTTCCACGGAAAATGAGAGGCTATGGATTTATTCTGAGTTAAGAAAAATCAGGTTTGGTAAAGGAAGACCACCTGAGAAATCTCCAGTAGGAACACATGGCCCAGATGTTTGCGTTCTACATCCAGAACAGATTCAAGATGCTGCCTGAGATGATCAAGGCTCACAGGATACTCCAGTCAGGACTTGATCATAATTCTAAATTTTCTTTAGGTCCCCATAAGATTACCAGCTCCCCCAACCAGCAGGAAGTAGCCTGACAAATTATACCCACATTCCCAAAAAATGGACTATGGATATTTTCCTTTCTTTAGAATGTTAATTACAAATTGTTATGGCTAATGATAGGAGAAAAACCAAATGAAGGATATTAGATTCAGAGTTCTTGTTCTTTTCAAAAAGAGAGGGAAGTAGTGTGGGACAATGGTCTGTGTTCTGTCAATTATATTTTAAATAAAAGCTTATTGGCCAGTAGCAAGGCAAGAAGCAAAGGTGGGACAACTAGACAGGAAGTAGAGGTGGGTCAAGGAGAACAGGAGTATTCTGGGAAGAAGGAAGTCCTAGTCTTCAGTCCTGACCCAGCCACAGACGAAGCAAGATGTGAGTGCCTCATCGAATAAGGTACCAAGCCACATGGCTAACATATACAAGAATAATGGGCTACCATAAGTTATAGGAGTTAATAACAACTCTGGGCTACTAGGTCAATAAGTTTATAACTAATGTAGACCTCTGTGTGATTTCTTTGGGACTTAACAATTGTGGGAACTGGGCAGGACAGAAAACACAGTCAACACAGAGGACTGTGATATTTGAGTAAACCACAAAATAAATAACCCTTTATTATACTCAATTCTGAGCTAGTGATAGATTTCTATTTAGTGTCCTTCTTCAAAAAATGATTATAATTTTGTGGCCAACAACACTGTTTTATCATCTCTGCCTTGTGATAGATTGAAACTTTCCTGTCCACAGAGGGCACATCCTCTCAAATTTTGTCTTCTAGGTGGCAGGACTACTTGGAGGATGTAGAAGTTTCAGGAAGTGGGGACTCATTGAAAGAAGCAGAACACCTATGCCAGGTTTGTGAAGATTATATGCTCTCCAGTCCTTACCTTATTTCACTGCTTCTTGGTTTGCTACTCTGATGAGTGTGATGGCCTGCTGACTCAAGTTCCTTCAGACACATGTGTGGCACCTTGAAAAATTGAAATTTCCTTTAGAAAATTTGTAAAAGTTTGCCTTACCTTCACAAGGCAAATATTCTCAGGCATTCTGTCATAGGAAAAATGACAAAAAGATAATAGGAACCCCTATCCTCAGTAATATTACAGGGTAGATAACAAGTTTCATGAATAATATCCCTCTTCAAAATGTGACACTTGAGGCAATTATTTCTACTTAACTCCATCTTTGATAGATATCAGAATTATATTTCATAGACAAAGAAACCTCAACTTAAATAATTACTAATGGTAGAGGAGAAGCAAGTGGCATGACACAAGAACCCTCCTCAATATATTCCTATAAATTGAATTGCAAAATGTTTCATATGTCAATGAGATAAGAAAAATGAATTCAAAATTATTTTTAAAGTGTGTATTCACATAAATAAAATATGTGTAAGAGAAGAATATGTGATTTTTAAATGAAAGATTTAAAACCATAGGAAATGGAAAATGTTTAAAAAATGTATGCATTTTGATCTAGCAAATGAATCTCAGTTATAATTTCCCAAATTTCTTTATAAGTAAATATATATAAATACATGCGCACAAACACACACCATATACACACATACATACATACACACATATATTCACACACATATATTCATGGGCATGTGGAAAATTAGGTCAAATTCTATGTGATAACAGAGTCAAAATCTGTTGTTTGTTTGTTATCTGTTTATTTGTTTTTAATTTATCCCAAATGCATACATTTTAAATTTTCTATCTTTGAGAAAATTTTACTTGAATGTTAAGATGTGAAAAATTCAAAATAATAAAAAACCCAAAAGACATCATTATCTGTCTTGGGTCTAATACATAATGAATAATATGCAATTGTTCTGTAATAATTTCTCTCAGTCCAGAATTAAGAAATATATTTATTTGGTATGTCTCCATCAAATACCTCCCCGCAGAACTTTGGAAATTCTATCCCATGGAAGACAGGGCAGAAGGATTGGGAAAGGTAGTGGTGACTGAGACGGAGAGCACCAGGGGAACAAGGCCCTTTTAATCTACTGGGATGAGCTCTTATGAACTTACAGAGACTGAAGCAGCAAGCACAGGACCTACATGGTTTTCTACCAGGTGCAAAAGATATATGCTATATCTTTCAGTTTGGTCCTTTTATGAGACTCCTGAATATGTAAATGAGTGGGTCTTTGATTCTAGTGACTTCTCTTGGGGATGTTTTACTTTTCTATGGATTTGGGTTCTCCAACTTCAGTACGATAGTTTTTGATTAATTACAGGTTTTATTTTGTTATGTTATAATCACCTAGAAGCCTGTTATTTTCCAATGAGAGAAAGAGAGTGAGTGAATCCAGATAGTACAGGGTGTAGGAAGGAATTGGGCATAAGAGCTCTAAGACACTGTGGTCAGATTATAATTTATGAGAAAAGAATATATATTTAATACAAGGGAAAAATAAAATGTATTCATTGATGTTTGAATGGTGCATACATGCCTTCTGAATTTCACATGTATTAATCTAATAATACCTTAGTAAGCATAAGTTAAGGAAGCTTAATATTCTTCTTAGCTATTCAGTGAAATTTCTATGATAGTTGCCTGAACTAGATGATTTCAGTTATTTCCTATTTTGAGTTATGCAGAAATATTTACTAATCTATGATATTATAATTTTTATTACATGATGAACTTTTGAAATTAGAAGTATTTACTATAATTTCATTGGTCTGTGCTATCTTAAAGATTGTGTCTGGACATTTGGTGCCCTAGCCATTAATTTAAACATGTGGTTGATGACTGCAACCAGCAGTGTGTGCTGGGTATCATAAAGTTAAGTCACATTAAATACTCTGAGACATGCTGACCCAGGAAATCTATGTGAATATAAAAAAATTGTCTTACAATTCTCAAATTGTGGGCTTAATCTGTAGATACCACCAACATGGTGGAAAGAGAGAATGGAATCACAGTATTTGAAATTGGCTCTGAGAACTAGAAGCACACTATGAGAAGCATACTGTGGTATATCTATTCTAGCAATCATATATAAATATATATACACAAATATATGCACACACAAACAAACATAAAAATAGTAAATAAACTATATGGTCTTTAAGTACTCCCTGTTTCCTTGAAAATGGTAACAACAGACACTGAGGAAATATAGAGAATTATTAGTTAATATTTCAAAAACTTGTACTCCACAAAATTGGAAAATTTAAGAAAAATGGACAACTTTCCAGATAAATGCCACTTAACAAAATTAAATCAAGACCAGATAAGCAAATTAAATAGACCTATAACTGATAAAACAATAGAAAATGTCATCAAAAGTCTCCTAAACAAAAAAAGCCCAGGACCATATGGTTTTAGCTCAGCATTGACAATATTTTCACACAAGAACTAAAACCATGTTCTTCAAATTGTTCCACACAATAGAAACAGAAGAAAAATTATTAAACCCTTTATATAGGCTATAATTACCCTGATATCCAAACCACATAACGACATTACTAAGAAAGAGAATTATAGACTAATATCACTCATGAACATTGATGCAAAAATACTCAATAAAATACTGGCAAATTGAACCCAAGAACACATCAGAAACATCATCCTCCATGATCAAGTTGGCTTCATCTTAAAGATACAGGGATAGTCCAACATATGAAAATATGTCAATTTAATCCACCGTATAAACAAACTAAAAAATAAAACCACATGATCATATCATTTGATGCTGAAAAATACTTCTACAGAATATATCATCCCTTCATGATAAAGGCCTTGGAGAGAGCAGGGATACAAGGAACATACCTAAACATAATAAAGGCAATATACACTGAGCCAACACCTAACATCAAACTAAATGGAGAAAAACTCACAGTGATCCTACTGAAATTAGGAACAAGACAAGGTTGTCAACTCTCTCCATATCTATTCAATATAGTTCTTGAGGTCCTAGCTAGAGCAATAAGACAACAAAATGAGATCAATTGGTCACAAATCAGAAAAGAAGAAGTCAAACTCCCACTATTTGCTGATGATATGATAGCTTACATCAGTGACTCCAAAATTTCTACCAAGGAACTTCTACAACTCATTAACACTTTCAGTAATGTAGCAGGATACAAGATTAACTTAAAAACAAAACAAAACAAAAAAAAAACAAAACAAAACAGTATCCCTCCTTTAGATGATAAGTGGGCTGAGAAAGAAATCAGAGAAACATCACCTTTCACATTAGCCACAAATAGAATATCTCAGAGTAACTTTAACCAAACAACTAGAATACCTGCATGACAAGAACTTTAAATGTTTAAAAAAAGAAATTGAAGATGACACCAGAAAATGGAAAGATCTCCCATGCTCCCATATGAGGTAGAATTAACATCGTATAAATGACAATCTTATCAATGCCCATTAAAATCTGAGTAAAATTTCTCACAGACTTCAAAAGAAGAGTAATTAACTTCATATGGAAAAACCCAGGATAGCCAAAATAAACCTGTACAATGAAGGACCTTCTGGAGGCATCACAATCCCTGAATTCAAACTTTACTACAGAGCTACAGTACTAAAAACAGCCTGGTATTGGCTTAAAAACAGACAGGAGGAACAATGGAACCAAATCAAAGACACATATACTAATACACACATATATGAACACCTGATTTTAGAGAAAGAAGCAAACAATATAAAATGAAAAAAAATCATATTTAACAGATGAGGCTGTCAAACTGGATATCAACATTTAAAGAATGAAAATAGATCCATATCTATCACCATGCACAAAACTGAAGTCCAAATAGATCAAAGACCTCAACATTAAGGAAACCACACTGAACCTCATAGATAAGAAAGTGTGAAGTGCACTTGAATGCACTGGCATAGGTTACCACTTCCTAAATATAACTGAGAGAAACAATTAATAAATGTGACCTCCTAAAACCGAAATGCTTCTGTAAAGCAAAAGACACGGTTACAAAGACAAAAAGGCAGCTTACAGAATCGAAAAAGATCTTCACTAACACTATATCAGACAGAATGTTGATCTCAAAATATACAAAAAACTCAAGAAATTAGTCATCAAAAGAACAAATAATCCAACAAAAATGGGAACACAGACTTAAGCCGAGAACTCCGAACAGAGGAAGCTAAAATGTTTGAAAGACACTTAAGGAAATGCTCAACATTCTTAGCCATCAAAGAAATACAAATCAAAACAACTCTCATATTCCATCTTACACCCGTAAGAATGACCAAGATCAAAAACACTGATGACAATTTAACACTAGAGATGATGTGGGGTAAAGGGAACACTCCTACAATGCAGTGGGAGTGTAAATTAGTACAGCTCCTTTGTATATCAATATGGTGATTTCTCAGAAAATTAGGAAACAATCTTCCTCAAGACGCAGCAATACAACTTTTAGGTATATACCCAAAGAATGCTCAATAGAACCACAAGGACATGTGCTCAACTATGTTCATAGTAGTATTGTTTGTCATAGCCAGAACCTGGAAACAACCAATACCCCTCGAGCAAAGAATGGATAAGGAAAATATGGTACATTTACACAATGGAGTACTACACAGCAGAAAAAAATAGTGATATCTTGAAATTTGCAGGCAAATGGATGGATCTAGAAAACATTATATTGAGTGAATCAGAAAGACAAATACCATATATACTCACTCAAATGTGGCTTTTAGACATAAAGCAAAGAAAATCAGGCTACATTCACAATCCCAGAGAACCTAGACAATAATGAGGAACCTAAGAGAGAAAGAAATACATGGATCTAATCTACCAGGGAAGTAGAAAAAGACAAGATCTTTTGATTAAATTGGGAGCATGGTGATCATGGGAGGGGGTTAAAGGTGAGGGCAGAGGATGGGAGGGTAGCAGAGAAAATTGTGTTGCTAAAAAATCAATAAAACAATTTTATAAAGATAGTTGCTCTGAAAACATATAAGAAAAACAAAGTATTCCTTTTTTTTTCTTATGTTATTTCTAATTTGATGTGGGGTAAACCTTTTCTTGCTTATTTTTAGTGTAACACTCCATCCAATATATTTTAATTAGAATGAGGTTAGACTTTATAAACATTAGCATCTGACTTTTACTTTAATATTTTCTCTTCTTGGTATAATCCTGTCTGCCTCACAATGAGAAGAAACAGCATTCTCTAATGTATTGTGATACTCGTGCAATCAAATGCAGAAGTGTTTTACATGTCATGGTGAGGCACTTAAGATAGCTATGCTTCTAGCAATATCTTCCTTATAGTACTTCTGCAGCAAATGTGGGTTTCTCTAGTGAAATGCAGTTTCATGATGTCATTTAGAATTGCTAGCTCATAATAAGCTAATTCGCCTCTCTATAAGAAGGCAATATTTTTGTTAGCTATTACACTAATATCTTAACACAGCGAAGAAGCCATAACCATTACACATTTTATAGTTATAATTTTTGTACTGGTCTTATTGTATATGGTTTAGTTGAGCAGTCAACATAGGTTTACAGAAACTTGAAACTTCAACTAGAAAGAAATAGAAAAATCTCTGATGTCACATAATACTTTTTCCTAAATGGGTTACTATTTTGCTTCAAGTGGCTACAACAATGTAATGAGGAGGCCACTAGTTAGTTTCCAGCTGCTTAGCACTGAAATAATCACACAGAAACTGTATTAATTAAATCACTGCCTAGCTCATTAGCTATAACTTCTTATTAGCTAACTCTTACATCTTAATTTAACTATTTCTAGTAATTTGTGTATCACCACGATGTTGTGGCCTACTTGCAAAGTTTCAGCATGTCTGTCTCTGCTGGCTCCATGGCTTCTCTCTGATTTTGCCTCCTTTCTCCCAGCATTCAGTTTAGTTTTCCCAGCCTAGCTCTATTCTCTGTGCAGGCCCAAGACTGTTTTCTTCATTAACCAGTGGTATTCAGAGCATACAGAGGGAAATCCCACATTACTACAATATATTTACCTATGCTTTTATGACTCTAACCTATTTACAAGTTTTGACTAAGTTAGAAACTGCTCACATTGTACCAATTTAACTCAAGTTTTTTTGAAGCACATTCATTTCCACATTTACTTTCATCTAATATAAGCTCAGAACTGGATGACTTTACACCACAGAGAAAACAATGAGTTTTAAATTCTTTCTATGCAAGAATGAGACAAAATATCAAAATACATCTTGAGTAGAATATTTTTATTCATTGTTAAACAAACCTACAGTAGTATTACCATAACTTATAATAGTTTGATCAATGATATTTTTCACTAATATAATCTAATTAATGTATATTACTCTCATGGTTGGAAATCACATACATGCATTGATAAATATATATGATTCAGTGCATAATTTTTAGTGTCCCATTAAAGTTACAAGATTTATTGTATTAAATAAATTTGTATTAAAGTCAACTTTCTAAATCTTCTGAGCCCCCTCTCTCTCTTTGCTATTATCCTTGCTTCTGAGTGTTAATTTATCATTCTTTTTCTTTCAGCTGTCTGCACTGTTAGTTCATGCTTTCCAAAATGCCTGAAGGGTACACTGTCAGCTGTAGATACTCAACATGGGAATATCAGTTGATTTATTCCCACACAATACACACACACACACACACATACACACACACGCACACATACCTCACACACACTCACAAAGACATACACACTCCCACACATAATGCACTGTGGAACTATTTGGCCCATTTCCAAAACACAAACTTTCGTCACTGTCTTAAGTGTCAGAAGTAACATAAAATTCTGATCACATTTATGCCCCTAAATTATTTTTAAGCTATGAGTGAAATGTAATGTATATTTTCATAAAGGTCTATTGAATCACATAGCTCTTATAATAAAAATTTTTAAAATAACTATCACTCAACTTTTTAAACATAAGTGACCGAAGGTGATTACTGTTTTTTAGTATCATGTCACCTGTGTAGACAAGCCATCTTACTAATGTTGTGTTATTTTGAAATTGGTGTATAACAGTTTAATTTAATTTCTTTCATCAGGGACACAAAGAAAATGAACTAGACACAGATACTGCAAACAAGCAAATTCAGTATTCAAAATTACGGTGAAATATTTCACTATCTTCTCTATGCATTCTAAAGTGTGTTTTCTTTGACTCTTCTCTCCCATACTCACATATCTTTTGTCAGATATATACACTGATTTTAATGTATATAACATTTGCAATAATAGTCAATCCTATGATTGTCTGTCTTGAATGTGTGCGTGTATATCAAAGCACTATGAAGCTTAAAGAAAGGTAGAACCTACTTCATCCAGCAAGCCATTCTTTTTAAAAGTTTTCTCTGTACATGCAGATATAAAAATATATGTGAGAAGATGAATATAAACAACTGCAGAGGTATAGTGTCCAAGCTTATATAGTTGTAGGCTCAGACCGCCTATACCTGTGAATATCCTAATGTATAATATCAGAGACAAGAATGTAATCAGTGCAATTCCTCTCTCAAATTAATTTAACAGAAGGCCAGGGATCTCCCTGGCTCAGCAGATTAGATATGCTTGGACAAGTCTAATAAACTTAACTCAATCCTAGGATCCAGGAAGATAAAAGGAAAGAACCGAGTCTGGATTGTTGTTCTCTGATCTCTACACTTATGTTTGCAGTCTCACCAACATACGCCTACACACCTACAACTACATACACACACACACACACACTCCCTGAGTAAATAAAAACTTTATAAAATATTTACCAGAAATACCTAGATTATGTAAAATCATTACTTTAAACACTGTATTTTTCCTCTATGTAGCACTGTCCTGGCACATGAATGAATAAGCTTTATATGAATGTGAGCTTGCACAAACCCATAAATATGAAACCCAGATAT
>PVIU01011921.1:0-62385 GCA_004026605.1 Ondatra zibethicus
CCCCGTGCTCAAACTCTGATGGAGCACCCCCCCCACAGTGCTTGAACTCTGATGGAGCACCCCAGCAGTACTTGGACCCTGATGGAGCACCGCCCCGTGCTTGAACTCTGATGGAACAAGCTTCTGTTATGTTTCATTTCACAGGAGCTGATTCTCAAGATCTGAAAAATAAAATTTCCCTGTATTTGTAACCTTTTGAGCCTTACCAGTTAGTTTCTCTTGGTTTCTGTGACTTCAGTGGTGGGCATGATCATTCTTGGCCTTAGGGAACTGTTGATCTCAGAAACCATGGGTACTTCCATATCTTTGGGTGTGAAGATACCTCCAAGTTCAAGGTTTTGCATATGTGACAGTTTTGATTTTTCAACTTACTTAAAAGGCCTGAAATATTTGTCTTAAGAAGGTGTGGATTTCAAATACTTTTTGGTGGGGGTGATCTTAAAAAATAGCTGAACCCCTTTCTGATCTCACTGCCTTGTGCTGCAGCTTGAACACTGGGTTGTGCCGCAGCTTTGCTACAGTACTCTACCAGAATGTGTGTATAAACACCTTGTAACTAAAGTCTCATTTGCAATTGCATCGTCTTACCCTTTGATGAGCAGATTCATGGGTGGCTGAAAAGGAGTTGGAGCATGAATCCTTTGGTCCAGCTTTCCCAGTTTGCAAGTGAGGAGTTCCAAGCCTAAGGAGTTGACATGATTTGTAGGTTATAAAACTAGATATAGCTAGATTCAGGGTAAGAGACTTCCTGATTTCAACAAGCTTCTCTGTTCTACCTTTTGTTCTTTTCCTACTATGTTGAAGTTTGTTTACTCTTCTTTCTCATACTTAAGTATTCAGTGATTAAGGGAGAAGCAAAACTGAAGGAAGTACAGCTACATTAAGGTTGAAAAGCTATGGAGATGGATCCTGTTTGGTTCCTGAGTTAAAGGTTCTGCACCGTAGAGCATGGCGGCTTTATTATTATTACTGAGATCCCTTTATTCCTTAGTGTCCTGGTGCTCTTTAGAAAAGTCAGAGTTTCTTGTTGTCCATCTTTTCCTTAAGTTTCTTTGCAAAAGAAAGGGGTTGTACTGGCCTTGTTTCTGGAACAATGGCAACTTTTAGTTTGTCAGTCTGCATTGTGGACAGGTTGCACGGGGTGTCTGTTGGGGTGAGGGGCATTCGCGGTGCGGGATTGCAGACACAGCCGGTACTGGTTGTAGGAGCCTTCACTGGGAAACCCAGCGGATTTGTGTGGGACCGCCCTACTTCCCCTGGTGTGATCTAAGTCTGGAGAAACAGACCTGCTGGCTGAAGGAGCACGTTCCGGGGTGGAGAGGGAAAGCGTAATGTTACTGCAGGATTCACAGAGAGGTTGTGTTCATATCTCTTAGACAGACGACCCAACCCAGGCAAATCCCTTCTGCTTGTTTGCACATGGCATCTTGCTTTCAGTTGTAAGCCTCAGTAAATAAAAACTAAACATACTTGTATGTTACTTTGTTTTTTAGATGTACAATTAAGTTGATTATCCCTAACTGACGCGAGCCATGGGAGGGTGGGAGCAGCTCTCACTCTCTCCAGTGCAAGTGGGACAGAATGACACAGTGTAGTCTACTTTCAGCCAGGGACAGAATGACACAGTGTAGTCTTTCAGCCAGGGACAGAATGACATAGTGTAGTCTACTTTGCCGTCAGGAGGGTAAGGATAAGCATCTGAGTGCATCTTTTGAGGGAGAGAAAACTTGGCCTTCCCTTTGCCTCCCTATCCTTCTTCTCCATTGCCTCTGCCCAGATGGAATATGATGACGCCAGATGCAAAGAGATTTTCTTTGGGAGAGGGTCTCGCTGTGTCACCCTGGCTGGCCTGGAACTACCTTGTAGATAGGGCTGCCCTTGGATTCACAGAGATCTACCTGCCTCTGCCTCCTGAGTCTGGGAATGAATGTGTTTTCTTGAAGATCTAGATAGATGATCCCAAAAGGCATGGAGGGCGTGAGGGTCTTGGTGGTGCACCTTAAGGAAGGGAAGCTGCTGCTTCTGGAGGTCTGAGATGAGAACTTCCAGCTGATGGCTTCTAGTTGGTTACTTATGCTACAGTTCTCTCTCTAATTAGATTTGTGGGATGCCTAACTTGAAGTTGTGGGAAACAGGCGATTACATAATGGTGGATTGCAGGCGAAGCTTTAGAGGAATGCTGGCTTGGAGATGGAGAGAGGTTGGTTTTCACAAAGAGTCACTCAAGACTGCTGTGGCTGTAAGGACATCCAGCCACAGTTTCCTGGGGTTCCTCCTTACTTCCTGAGTGACCTGAGTGAGCCTTTTACCGAAGTGTGAACAGGTGCGGCCATTGATTGTCTTTGTGGTTCATTCAGAGCCTTGCTTTCTTTTATAATGAGTTCTGATCTCAGAAGGTAGCTATTGAGAAATTAATAGCAGAGGGCTGTGTGCCAGCTGCTCATGTTCCTGCAGCCTGGGACTCTACCATCATCAGGATCTCTCTCTTTCTTTTTTTCTTTCTCTCTCTCTTATTTCCTTTCTTCTTTTGCCTCCACCTCCCACCTCCATCTCTTCCAGTAAAAGAGATTGAACTCGGCCTCAGTGGTGGTAGGCAAGGGCTCTACCACTGATGGACGCCCACAGCCCTGATAGTGTCCTTTACCTTAGCCTCCTAGATTATCTTTCTGTGATTGATGCTTTTGTATGATAAATGGTAGGATCTCATCCTAGTGTACTTACTCTAAGGCCCTTGCATTTCCTTTCCTGCACTCTGAGAAGGAGTTGGTAGTGAACTGTCTTTAAGGAAGGGTCTTTTTATTAGTAGATACCTGTAAGGATGCTCAAGATTTTGCTTTCTTTCATTCTTGAGTTACCACCTGTGTGTACCTACAAGGACTGAATCTTGCATCTTCTCCTATACTCATGAAATGCAGAGCTGTGGGCTCAGTGGTGTAGAGGACTTGCTTAGCCTCTGTGAGGCCCTGGGGTCCATCCCCAGCATTCCTGCTTCCCTCCCTACCAAGCAGCCCAGTTGTGACTCCAGAACTGCATGCTATCATACTGCTTGTCAGTCGCCCAAAGAAAAATCACCGCTCTGCTCTTGAAATGAGGGCCAGTGTGGAGGTGGTCAAGTTTTCCCTCTTCCCAAAGCTCCACTGAAGACTTCAGAGGATTTCACTAGTTTGCCTACCTGATTCTAACATTCTAAGTAGCCAGTGGTGTGTGTGTATTGTGTTGGCAGTGGCAGTGGTAGGCATGTGACCCCCTAGCTCAGTCGTGTGGGAGAACTGTGCCCAAGCTTGAGTGCAGTTCCTAGCCCTGTCTCCAGTTAGAGAAAAACCCTTTGCGACCTCACAGTTTCATTCTCATCTTTAAGCATAGGGCCTTAGTACTGACCTGTGATGATTCTATAAGGAAGTCATGTTTCAGTGGGTAAGAGTCCTGGAGTGTTTGCTCTGTGTCTTTCTGTGTGTGTGTATTTGTATGTGTGTGTTACAGACAGCCTTGTTAACAGTTCATGGGTGAAGTCTAACCTTGCTTTGGTGGGATTGTTCTGAAGGCTGATTTCAGAAGTAAGGCAGTCCAAAGCAGCTTGGGCCTGTTGGGAGGCAATAAGGAACGCTGTGGCTGGAACAGCACAGCGAGGTCCAGGCTCGAGCAGGATAATTGGGTGGGTGGGTGGGTGTTGGAAGATGCTTGGTAGGTGACTGTATTATGGCTGTATTTTTCCAGAGTGCCTTTATATGCTTTTTGGATCTGTGTTTGACAACGAGGTGAATAAATGTAGTAATGTAGCATTCTGAGGTCATTGAAATTTCATTTTGGATAGATAGATGAAAAGGAGAGCCCCCATCCCCTGCCTCCAATCTTCAGCAGAGTTTTGTTTATTGAAAAAGTAAGTTTGAAAGAAATCTAGAACCAACTGCCTACAGGTAAGGGCCAGGTGAACCAACTGCGTGGCTGGGACATGCCACTTCAGTTTGGTAATTGTATGGTCCACTAAAACAATGTGGTAAAAACACATGCGTATAGTTCCATGGTGTTAAATTCACACTTTTGTGCACTAGAACTTGAGAATTGAAAAACAAAGTTTTACAGCTAAGTCTCTGTATATCTGACAGCTCCCACTCCCTCCCATCCCAGCCCCTGGCAGCTGCCATCTTTCTGTCCTTCAGTTTGACTACCTGGGGCGTCACAAGTGGAGTTGTGTGGTGTTTGTTTCTCTAGACGGTGTCCTCAAAAGTGACAGTGTGTAGCACATTCAGAACCGCCTTTCTTTTTGGCTGTGTGGGCTGTGTTGTTCACCTCTTGGCTGTCCTGAGACTTTTTTTTTTGTTTTTGTTTTTCAAGGGTGGGTTTCTCTGTGTACCCCTAGCTGTCCTGGAACTCACTTTGTGGAACAGACCGGCTTTGAACTCAGAGATCCTGTTGCCCTAGGCAGAATGCTGGGATTAAAGGCATGAGCCATACTGCCTGGCTATTATTTTTCTTGTTTTTTCTAAAGATCCCGTTATCATCTCAGTGTCCTGTTGCTCTTTAGAAAAGTCAGAGTTTCTTGTTGTCCATCCTTTTTCTTCCCTTAAGTTCATTTAAAGGAGGAAGTGAAGTGATTTAAATGACAAATGTGAGTGAGGCTATCTATTTGCAGAAGAGCTGAGTTTCCAGCACTTCCTGCCTTGCAAAGGTGCACAGAGTCCAGTGTCTTGAAGAAGGTTCAGAAGGGGCCTTGAATTGATCTTGAAGATTGAATGTGCATAGGCACACGAAAGTATAGAGGTCAGAGGTCAGCCTTGGGAATTGTTCTTCTGGTGCTGTCCTTTTTTATTGATTGATTGAGACAGGTGTCTCACTAGGCTGGAGCTCCCGAGTAGGTGAATGAAGTTGGCTGGTTAGCAAGCCCTAGGGAATCTGCCTGTATTCACCTCCCTACCACAGTTGGCTCTTCTGTAGCTTCTGGGGACGAACCCCAAGTCCTTGAGCTTTACTGACTGAGCTGTCTCCCTAGCCTTTCTGTGGGTATTTATTCTCAACACCACTGTTAACTCTTCTCATAGCCTCATGGTAAGGGTCTTTAGTGAAGTCGCTAAAAGCTCTCTGCAATGTTTTTTTAACACTTATTTTGCATGTTTGCCTGCATGTATGTATGTGCACCACGTGCATGCTTGGTGCCCACTGGTGCCAGAAGAGGGTGTCAGATCCCCTGGGAATGGAGTTACAGTCCAACTCTGAGCTGCTGTGTGAATATCAGGAACTGAACCCTGGTCCTCTGGAAGAGCAATTTGTACTGTTAACCGCCGGCCGGGTCATCTCTCCAGCCCTTGCGAATTTACCCATTTAGCAAGGACTGCCTGTTTTACTTCCGACACAAAACAGTTGAAGCTGTTTATTATGAAAATAGTCCCTTATTAAATGTTCTTTATGTGGAGGAGAAAAGAGACAGTTTTGTTTCCTGGTTTCCAAGGAGATAGGCTTTGGCAAAATTTATTTTATCAAATGCTTTTCTAATTAAGAAAACTAAAAGAAACTGCCTGTAATGTATCTTGGCTCCGGTTTCCCTGAGGACCCAGGGGTTCCAAGTCTTGGTTTCTCCCACTCCCACATCCAGTCCATTCCAAGAGAACCCAGAAACCTCCCTGGTTCTGGGTAGCCCTGGGTTTCGCTTGTCGGCTGTTGGAAGAGTCATAACCTTCTAGATCTTACTTAGTCTTTTGTTTGTTAATTTAGCAAGTCTGTTGTCATTGTAGTATACCTGCACACCAAAACCCTCTTCTTTGGGGGTGGGCTGGATTAAGGTTCCTTTAGCACCTACTGTTGATATTGTAGGAGCTAATTGTTGTAATTAGTGAGACTTAAGGCTTTGAGTGGTTGATACTAGAAACATTTTAGAAAGCTTTGAAGAGAGATTTAGATTTTTTTTTGCTTTTTTAATGGAAAATTCTGTAATGGTTAGTACTTTAGGCATTAGTTTCATTCTGATCCAAAAATTATCATTATTTAGACTTGGCTCTGGAAGGTTTCTTTCCAGGTCATTTCCATGATGACACTTCTGAGTCCTTCAGCCTTTTTTCTGTTACTAGTGTCACCCAAGAGACTCACCCGTATTCCTGTGGTTAGGAGGGTCTAGCGTGAGAACCCTGTCTCCTCGGTGCTCTGGTCTGAGTCTGAGAGCTCTACTTGTTTGTACATGGTGCTCCTAAAATGTGGTCACCAGATGCAGGCACACTGGAGGTCTCAGTGATTTGCCAGTCAGCTTGGCATTTGCCTGTGCTGCCAGATAGTCTGTGTTCAGGCTACCCAGTACAGTGGTTCTCAACCTGTGGCTCGCAGCCCCTTTGGTGACCCTCTATCTCCATAAATATTTATGTTATGATTCATAATAGTAGCAATATTACAGTTATGAAGTAGCAGCAAAAATAATTTCATGGTTGGGAGATCACAACATGAGGAACTGTATTAAAGGGTCACAGCATTAGGAGGGTTGAGAACCACTGGCCTTGTGGGAGATTTTGTGTCTTTGTAAAGTTAGCATTTCCATTTTATTTTGCTGTTGGGAATCCAACATAGTATTGATTACACATTAAAAGATTCAGTTATGCTAAGTGAAATGTAAGGATTTCCTCCCATGAGGGAGGGCTGTCTGTTGGCTGCTGTAATCTGGCTGGCCTCACTGTTGCTAGAGAACACTGGAAGGTCTGTTCCAGCCTTGGCTCTGCTGTATGTTACATGTGATTCTGGCAGCTCTTCCAATTACTTGGAGGCTTTGTAGACGCAGGTGCCCTTTCTGTCAGAGGGGTGTCAACAGGCAGCTCTGGGTGAGGTGAGATACCCTGGGAGCATTTCTCTACAAAGCTGTGTTTTTAATTATTTTTTAAAAAAATTTATTTTATTTTTTATGTGTATAGGTGTTTTGTAAACACTTATATCTGTGAGCCACATGGGTACAGCGCCTGTGGAGGCCAGAAGAGGGTGTTGGATTCCCTGGAACTGGAGATAAAGTTGTGAACTGCCATGTTGGTGCTGGGAATTAAACTCAGGACCTCTGGAAGAGCAGCCAGTGTTCTTAATCGCTGAGCCATCTCTCCAACCCTAAAGCTGTGCTTCAAAGGACAGCTTCTCTGAACAGTGGTTCACAGAACCAGGAGGGTGTGGGTGGAAACAAGAGGACTATGATAGCAGGAGTGGGCTGATGAGAAGAGCCAGGGCTCTGGGTGTGTCCGTGGGCTGACCTGGTTTATTGGGGAGATGGTGTGCCCTGCAAGTGTGCAGTCAGGGTGACACTGTTTTTGCCAGAGCAGCTGGTATAATAGAGGTGGCATGGACCAAAGTGGCAGTGGCTAGCGGAGCAGGTCTGGGCGGGGAGTTCAGAGTTGATTTGTGCATGTTGAGTATGAGGTGCATGTTGGCGTCAAGTAGGCCATGGGCTGGAGCGACCGTGCTCATAAACTTGCGTTTCCTTATCTGTGAAATGGGGAAGTATCTACCCTTCTCAGAATTCTGGAGATGAAATAGAGGCAGAAAAGACTGTCATAGTCCTGTTTGTGGGAAGAAGACCTTCTGCCATCTTAGAGACTTTGGGATGCTGGAACTGCTTAGCTGTATGAGCTAGCATGTTCTGTGGCTGACTGGTGAGAGGTTAGGTTCTCTGGGATCCATTCTTGAGGCCTAGACAGCTTCCTGGGGAACTTGGTATTTTGGCTCTCTGGGCTGTTCGAGAGCTTCCTTCTGCACAAAACCAGGCAGGATACTTGGGTAGTTGTGTGCAGAGCTGCCTCTTAAGAAGCATAGCTTTACCAGAGCACCTTTGTTTAAATGGAAAGAAACTGTATTGGGGAAACATATCATTTCCCAGATAGTTTATTTTAGGCCTTCACAAACTAGGTAAGTTAATAGTTGATGATTTAATAGGGCAGATTTATTAGAAAACATCATTTTGAGTGAGGTAACCCAGATACAGAAAGACAATTATCACATGTACTCACTCGTAAGTGGTTTTTAAATATAAAGCAAAAAAAAACCAGCCCACAAATCACAATCCCAGAGAACCTAGACAACAATGAGGACCCTAAGAGAGACACACATAGATCTAATCTACATGGGAAGTAGAAAAAGACAAGATCTGAGTAAATTGGGAGCATGGGGACCTTGGGAGAGGGTTGAAGGGGAGGGGAGAGGCAGAGAGGGGAGCAGAGAAAAATGTAGAGCTTAATAAAAATCAATAAAAAACCAAATAAAGAAAAAAGTTTGAAAAAAGAAACTCCATGTTTCTCAGTTCAGAATGCCTTATTCACATCCATCCATCCATCCATCCATACATACATCCATCCATCTATCTATCTATATATTTATTTTTGGCAGATGACATGTAAAATGTCTTTGGACCTATTGGTTTAAAATTTAAGATAAAATAAAAATTTTGAAAGTACCAGCCCTATACTTTGATAAATAGCATTTTGAATTTATTAGATGTGTTTCATTAGAGGTAGCTGTAAAGAAGAAATGTGTTTCCTTACAATTGATACCTTCCCTTAAGGCGGAGAGGTAGCTTGGAAGTTAACAGTTCTTACAGTGCTTGCAGAGGACTGGGTTGAGTTCTCAGCACTCACATGGCAGCTCCCAACTGCTCCTAATTCTAGTTCTGGGGTCAGAATTTGTCTCCTAATGTCTCTGGGTTCCTGCAGTCATGGGCTGTGTGTACTAACACTCAGGCACACATGTATACATAGAATAAACATTTAAAAATAATTGATACTTTCCCAATAGTTGTCTGCTGCTTTAGACAAGAGGTGGGTCAGGGTTTGGTTCTTTGAGGCAGCTGTGGACAGGGACCGGTGCTATTGACAAGTTGGGTGCACTCAGAATGGTATGGCCACAGACTGTGGTGATGTATCTTGTTATCCTCAGAATTGGAGCTTCAGTCATGCTGGACTTGAACTCACTCTGTAGCCCAGACAGACCTTGAACTTGGGATCTTTCTGTGTTTCCTTCTGAGTAGTTAGAACTACAGGTTTGTGGCAGCAAGATTCTCTTGGTCATACTGTGTGTGCCCATTGCATGTCCTGGGATGTAGAGAGAGATGAAAGTTACACTGGAGGGTCCGGTCATGTCGAGTGTTAACTATAGATGTACTGTTTATGGAGCATGGGAAGAAGAGGAGTGATGGCTTTAACCATGAGGGACAGTATGGAATGGTGAGAATTGTTTTTAGGTAGGTGTCTTGGAGGCAGAAACTATTGTGGGTGCTACCTGGTATTAAGCAAGAAAACCTTTCTTTTTGTTAGACTTTTGGTCATACCCTCAGATTAATTTTTAAAAATTATTTAATTTGTTTTATGTGCATTGGTGCTTTGCCTGCTTGTATGTCTCCGTGAAGCTGTCAGGTCCCTTGGAACTGGAGTTACAGACAGTTGTTAGCTGTCATGTGGGTGCTAGGAATCAAACCCAGGTCCTTTGGAAGAGCAGTTAGTGCTTTTAACCGCTCAACCATCTCTCCACCCCCTACATTCTCAACTCTATAAACGGGTCCATTCATCTGCTTAGTAATTGTTGATGTACATAATCTGTTATTCCTGGAGTTGACTTACTGTACATTACTTTCAAGAGCAACAAAAAGTGTACAGTATAATATTGACACAATTACCGAGATACCTCTAGCCTTTCTGTTTATTAAGAGACAAGGATTTAGGCTGGGCGGTGGTGGCGCACGCCTTTAATCCCAGCACTCGGGAGGCAGAGGCAGGAGGATCTCTGAGTTTGAGGCCAGTCTGGTCTACAAGAGCTACAGGACAGGCTCCAAAGCTACAGAGAAACCTTGTCTCAAAAAACAAAAACAAACAAACAAAAAAAGGAGTCAAGGATTTAGAGCAATTGTAAGAATCTGCAGGGAGGGATTGTCATCTTTTCCGTGCTTGTTTCCCCTTACAAGGAGCTGACTTAGTCCCCTTGAAATTTCCTTTTAGACTTTCCAGATCCCCTGACAGTTGTTACTCTAGCTTGTGTGTAGCAGCTTCTGTTGGGGAGACGCTGTCTAAATGTCTGAAGTTACAGTGCTTACTTATGTATTCCCAAAGGTTTTTCTTACAACAACCTTTTTGCATCATCACTTACTGTCCCTTTTTCCCATTTAAACTGTCCAAGTCAGCATTTTCTGTTGTATCCTTAGAGTTGTGTGACCATCTCTCTCTGTAAACAATTAGAACACTTCTCATGGCCTAGAAAAGACCTTCAAACCCATCTCTTCCCACTTACCCCATCACTACTGCTTTCTCCTCTTTATAGACTTGCATGGTCTGTGTGTTTCTTGTAAATGTAAGCATGTAGTGTACCATATGTGGTGACTGGCCCCTGCTCCCAGCTCCAGCAAAGCACTTACTATTATTATTTTCAAAAAAGTAATAATATTCTTTTCAAGTGTGTAGCTCCAACTATCCTAAAACTCACTTTATAGATCAGGCTGGCCTCAGGCTCACAGAGATCTGCCTACCTTTGCCTCCCGAGTGCTAGGATCAAATCTCGCTAAAGCACATTTTACTTCTTGCAGACACATTCACTTTTGGTAGTACTGTTACAGTCAAAAGTACAAAGTTCTTGTGTGCTGATGCAGAAGCTGCAGCCTGTGCTGCGACCAAAGAAAAAGTCAAAAGCTGCCAGGTACTGCATATGTGGGAGAGTGAGCCTTGGGCCTTTTAAAACAAAATAAACCCTCTCTGGGCCTAAGCTCCGCATGCGTACAGTATGTCTTGACTGCGCTACTGACTTGCTGCTCCTCGCCTTGTTTCCACTTCGAGTTTTCCAGACTGTCATTGAGCCTTCTCTTCCTTCACCTTGTCTGATCTGTGACCACACTTGCTGTGTGTGTGTCCTATGTCGGGTCTCCCCCACCCGGTAAGTGGGTTCTCATTTCCAACACTGTATCTTTGTTTCACTGCCACCCATCACCTTTGTATATTAGTGGCTGGGGCAGTCTCCTTCACACCACTGTGCACTTCACTCACAGCACCCTGCATGTGCCTCCCTGCAGTGAAGGGGACTAGCATGCTGTGTGCAGCAAACCCACACTCCTCCTTCTGTGACTAGCCTGGTGCCTCTTTTCTTTCCTGTTTATGTGATCTCATTGTCTTCTGCCAGAATGGCTTTGCGCTCATATATATGCTGGGCTTCTGTTCTTTCTGCTCGCTAACCACTCTGCTTCCTTTGAACCTGTGTCTGTGCTTAGTTTTAGTTGCATTTTCAGGTTTCCCTTTCTGTAGTTTAAAAAGGATACACAGTTCCTGACAGCCTTCTTGCTTTCAACCCCTTCTTGTCATGCAACCAGGCTGGCCTCAACTCCTCCTCATCTTTCCACTGCCTGTGGAATGCTGGGATTATAGGTGTGTCCCTCCACTCCCAACTTGAACTCTAGTTTAATTTGAATCTTTCTCATCCTGTAAGACCCAGGTCTTCAGTGAGAACTTCTTGGCTACTGTAGCTCATCCTGATGTTTCCTCTCTGCAGTTGACTTTGCTCTGTTGTCTCTGTAAATCCCCAGTGTGTCCTAAGTACAGTGTTCCCATGGTAGAAGTCAAGAGAGTAAACTCCTGTGCTTGCACATCAGAAAGGGCTTTTCCAGTAGAGCTACTTGCGGGTATAATAGGCACTCATGCCTGAGAATTCATCCTGGGCAGGGTCATTGTAAGGGACGTTCCGACTCCACATGAGGGTCAGTTGGGTGAGTGGATCTTGGGCCCTGTGGAGTGTCAGAATCGCTTAGGAGGCATTATAAGCACACAGCTTCCGTTTCAATGCTGGATGTTCACATTGAAGCGTCTTTGAAGTCACTTGGAAACTTCACAGTCAGATGTTGCTCTTCGTCCTGAAAGCCCGTGAGCGTCTCATTGACTTGCTGGATTTGATTGCACTTGTGTTGTAAGACCATGTGTAAAGGTTTTGGTTTTGTCTGCTTAGGGTATAGAGCCTAGAGTGGGGGGGGGATGCAGATGGCAAGAGAAACTCACTTATTTCTTTCCGGGTATACCTTCTTAGAAGCTAGGGACCCTCATTTCTCATGTTTCTTTATTCACCCCAGAATGTATTAGCCTGCTGTTTACTTGTTGGACTTGTTACTGTGTGTTGTTTTATCCAATTATCCTTACTAATTTTTTGCCTGAAAAGGAGCCACCTAGTGTTCGGTTGTTTTATGGCAGACGCCTGTTGCTTCTTAGTCATAGGATTAGCATTGGCTATGATAGTTGAGGACCCACTTCATGTCACATGATTCTTAATCTTTCTAGCAGGCCTGAACGATAGACATTAGCACTGTGACTGGGGACCATGCTCTTGAATTCATGTGACAGGATTATTTCCTGGGTCAGAATGAACAGCAGCTATAGTGCAGTGGCGCAGCCATCTCTTGGGAATAGAGTTGTCTCGATGTGTTTTGGCTGTGTGAGTACCGTGTATTTTCCTGTTGGAAATACCAGAAAGGCTGTCTGCTTATAACAGGGTACGCATGGCCACCCAGGCAGCTAAACTAGTGGTTGGTTTTAAGCACTTGTGCATGCTGGTGAGGCATGCTCCCCACCCACTTCCAGTGCAAGGCTGGCTTCCTAGTATAAGTTTAAGTTGGGAATGCAGTTCATAATTAATTCATGTTGTCCCGTGTGTGTATGTATGTATGTGTATATACCCTTGTTGATGACCAGGAGTTCTCAGAGTTGTCATGTGGTGTGCTCTGACTCCCAACTTTAGCTTGTCAGTGTGACTTCCACAGTTAGTATTTTTCACCAGACTCCACCAGCAGGTTTGTCCTGTGTTAGATGGGTACAGTGAACCCTTAGGAGATGAGAACCTGAAGCTTGGGAAGGCTAGAGTCCTTGCCTGGCTCCCACACACTCACTTCCTTCTGCTGCAGTCAGATCTCGCAGGCACTAGACGACTGAACTTGTAGGCGGAAGGTGAAGAGAGCAGATGTCTCAGACTTCTGCAGAAAGCTCTTGGGTACAGGATTGACTTTCCTGCCCTCAGGGGAATAAGGGTCACTGAATGGCTTCTCTTGGCCAGCTGCTTTCACAGAGGTTGGGGAGCAGCCTCACAGTGGACTTCTACATGCTGCAGAAACCCACAGCCTCGTGTCACACAGTTTCTAGCATGAGCAGCTAGGTGGAATGTAAATATTTATAATTGTGGTGAAGCAAGTTTAAGTACTAACAGAATTTCTAATAAGGACAATTGTTGTTTTGTTTTTTTCCTAGGAAACTTTCTCTTCTCAGCCCAGGTGAGACAGGAACCTTGAGACAACTATTTCTGCAATGAAGTGCTTGCTTTCTCTTCTTGCTTTGTGGGTTCTGATGTGGCCGCTGTCTGTTATCCTTCATTGACTTTCGCCATGCTACCATTAACTTAGCATCTGCTTTGTTTGGAAATGAATGTCTTTTAAGAGCCCGGGGCATGATAGAAACATACACAAGTATACAGAGAGTTAATAGAAGCAAAATGATTGAAAATACAAAACCAGGTGTAAAACACAGGCCTGAATTCTAAGAAATGTGAACTCAGTTGACAGTGCAGAACTGAAACCACCAGCACAGGCTGGGGTGCGGTGAGAGAGGACGCTAGCACAGGCTGGGGTGCGGTGAGAGAGGATGCTAGCACAGGCTCCACATGTTTGCAGAGTACAGTGTGCCCACGTTTTACATGCGGGTCAGTTCTTTCAAGCAAATGTTTGAGCCTTCTTTTTCATATAAGTCAGACCTAGAGATTTTCTACTTTCGACTATTAGATAAGGCTTTTTGGTGGTTTAATAACAAGTCTGGGCTAGTGTTATCTTAATCCTTTCTTTGCTTTAGTATTTAGTCTTATTTAATCTTAGGTCAAAGATTAATTTTGGAGGATATTGTTAAACTTTGGTGGCTGAACAGGGCCATGGTATGTCTTCTGAATGGCAGAGAGCCCTGATGTGACTTAATGGATTCAGTTCCCAGTAGCAGGATGTTTGCCATCTTGTTCTTGCTTTGCCAAGAATGGAGCAGTGGATTCCCTGAGTAGGTGCCTTGTCTTGAGCGGAGACTTGCTGTTGACGGCTTGCTCTTGAGAGCAGCCTTTTGATCTCTCACCTTTTCAAATGCTTTCTGAGGCAGCGACCCAAGTCAGTTAAGGATGAGCCATGTGCACAGCTCACTGTCAGTCTACCAAGTCAGACATCACCCGGACAGTCATTGCTCAACACATACTCAGCTGTTTTGTGGCAGGGGTGGGCTGTGGATGATACCTGTACTGAGAGTACTGTGTTTTTAAGATGCTTGAGCTAGTGAGCCCTGGAAGAAGGAAGGCGAAGGAACCCATTTGAGTGGCCTGTCTTCTTGCTTTCTCTTGTCATGAAAACAGTACAAAGTTTGGAAAATACAGGAAAAATATGAAGAAGAAAAAAGCCAACATCTTTGTACCACATAAGGCCCAGTATTCCACTGCCATGCTTCTGAGCTTAAAAACGGTTTCCTGACCAGGCCATGGCGTGCAGGCCTAATCCTGGCACTCAGGAGGCAGGGGCAGACAAATCTCCATAAGTTCAAGGCCAATCTGGTCTACAAAAGTGAGTTCCAGAACAGCCAGAACTACACAGAGAAACCCTGACTCAAAAAACTGGACTGAGTGTTGGGGGAGTGGGAGGAGAAAAAGGCTTCCAAGCCAGCAGACTCAGAGCTTTGTCCTGTAACAGGAGCCTTGAAGTGCTGACCACTGGGGGAAAGGGAAAGTGTCTCTGGGAAAACTGGTGTTTTGTTGGGGTGTCTGTTAGGTGACTGCCTCCGAGGTCTCTGGAAGACAGACACCAGGGAGCAAGCACAGACTGAGCAGGACTGACCATAGATTTCCCTGTGGGGCATTTCTGAGCTACACATGCATTCTAAGCTTCAGGAGATGATTGCCGGTATTCCAGATGCTTTTCTCAAATGTTCATTTTCCTTGGCGTCTGCTGAAGAAGTAAAACAGAGTCATCTCTTGAGAACAGGATGTGAGACATTTTAACAGTTGTAGTCTGTCCGTGGTTTAAGGTTGGGAGAGTTTATGTTTGGGGAGACTAGCAAAGAAATATTTTTTAGATGAATATGTGTGCATGTGCTTGCGTGCATGCGCACACACGCACGCTCACACACACACACACACACACACATCTACAGACACCCATACACACCACACCACCATTCCAGTCTGTTATAAACTAGCATTTTTCCCAATATACCTATCAGATGTAGGAATTTCCATTTTATAGTGGCTTTAGCTGCTGAGTTGCTTGTGTGAGTCACAGTTCTGTGTTGGGGCAGGGACGTGCAGATGGCTTGAGTTCCACTGCACCCCTGTGGTTTTTCACTTCTGGAAAGAGGACAGTGATGATGGGTGCGCACAAGTGACTGAAAAGGTAATAGAGCCTGAAGGCTTCCCGGCTGTGCATGTTGGGAGGTAGGAAGTGTAACCAGTGGGATGGTTGAGAAATGAGTGGAGGAGGACGAAGAGCAGGAGGAATAGTGGGGACCTTTTTTGGTTTAATTTTGGGTAGGATTGGCAAGTGGCCAGAGGTTAAGAAGCCAGGATGGGTACTATATGGGAGATATTTGTTTCTCTTTGCATACTTAGTTCTTTATCCATTTACTTAACTGTCCTATGTGCAGGGCATTGTGCCCCAGATTCAAAAGGAGTGATCTATGTCCATGAGAATAAGCCCAATTGATAGATAAAATAGATCTGTTTTGAGTGACAGGGTAGAGGAAATCCAGACAAGATTTGACAAAATACAGTAAGATGATTCCGTTGTGTTTGTTTCTCTTACTAATCTTTGAGGGCTAGATCTGTGCCTTTTGGGATGCTGTGTTCCTAAAATCTAGCTTTGAATGCACCCTGAACTGCTAGTAGATTAAAATCTGATGTAGAGTTTATGGATGGTGTGTTAAAGTATCTTTTTGTCTATGGAAACAGGAACCCCTCAAGTCTCCTTATATGGAGACATCTGGTGACAAGTCCTGACTTCCTGGCAATTCTGGACATTGAATGGCCGATGGGTATTGAGAAGTTGAGTTAAAGTGGCCATTTTGTTTTGGGATTTAATCATGACTGAAGTTGTGTAAGAAGGTTCTGGTGGCCTACATTTTTTGAAAGGTGCCTCATGAAGCTTGGAAAAAGGATGGCATGTTTCCAAGGCCACCAGATCTATAAAAAGAAGTGCGGGAAGCCCCAAACAACAGAATTCTGGTTGGATGTATGGGTGCAAATAATGCTGATAGACAAAAGCAGGGCAGCTTCTAAAGAAGACATAAAAACAGGGCCCCTGGGAAAGAGGCCAGATTTAAAGCATCTATTAATATGCAATTCACATGCTGTGTAATTAGCCCAGTTGCTTCTGGTGTTTTCACACCTATATGCAGCCACCACAGTTAGTTGTAGGAGATTTCATCACTTCAATACAACCCCTTTACTTTCCAAGCCCTTCCATGTCCTTCTACCCCTCAGCCCTAGGTAGACATTAACGTATTTTCTGTCTATACAAATCTGGCCATTCTAGATATTTTCTATAAATAGATAGCATCATGAGATGTGCACTGAAATGACTGGGTTCATCACATTATGGTGTTTTAAGGGCCATACATGTCTTTGTACTTGTTAGGGAAAGTCATTTGAGTGATGATGAAAAGGGAAAAGAGTATATAATAAACATGAAAATAAGAGATAAACTCAGTTAAAAGTGTGTCAGAAATTGTGTTTAGTGTGACCGATTAGATCTTAAGTGTTCCCACAGGCCTTAATATATCAGGTCTTTTGGGAAGCTGTGGAGCCTTTAAGAAGGTGGGACCTGTTGGGAGTTGAGTCAGTGGGGTTGTCCTAGAAGGGATATTAGCATGCTGGCTGAGATCCAGCATATATCAACTCAAGGAGCACCTTTGCTCCCAGCATTTCCTGCCTCAATTCCAAAAAGCAAGGAGCCTATCACCAGTAGACTGAGCCAGAAACTGTCCGCCTCTAAGCTGCCATGTCAGGTGTTCTGTGACAGCCATGCAAAGCTGCATGTTCAGTATGGCCTATGGATTGTAGGAGTAAGACTGAAATTATCACAGTGGTTTTTTAAAAACCTTGTAAGTGTAACATACATACATACAGAGCATAAAGATACAGCTCAATAGATGGATCGGAAAGCAGGTAGTAGGCTTTAATACTGTGACTGGAGGAGGTGATTTGGAGAGTTGGAGGTGGGGAGCTGCAGAGGTCATTGGTGGTGCTAGAGCTCCATGCCATGGTGTAATTTAAGTATTTCCAGCAAATTAAAAGCAGGGTTTCCTTTTCTTTTCCTCCTTCCTTCCTTCCTTCCTTCCTTCTTTTAAACATTTTTCTACTCAGACCTCTTTTTACTTGAAATTCGTTTGTACCCTCAGATGATCTTTATATTTGTATAAAGTGTATATATAAAGTAGGTAATGGAGGTCAAACACCTGACAGCAGATCATAAAGAAATTTATTTTAAAGCAATTCTTTGGTACACATGTAGTACTGTTTATTAAAGACGAAAGCAAACTAGAGTAATAATGAGGTGGATGTGCTTATTTTTATGTGAAGAATTCACTCTTGGCTGAGGATTTGCTGTTATAGGGCAAGAGCGTCCTCAGATTCTCAGAGTTGACTGATATCCCTGCTCTTTAGTCCCCAGTGCTGAGAGTTCATAAATGCCTAGGACAGAATGGCAGAAATATGTTCAGGGCTGGTTCAGAAATGGTTGGGAACTCTCTCCTAGTCCCAAGCCACACTTTATTGGCTGCTTTTCATGACACTCAGGAAAACAGCTGAATTAGTTAGTGTCTTGTTGCTGTGACAAGTGCCTGACAGAGGCAGCTTAATGCATCTGCCATGACCAGGAAGTCACGGATGTGGGCAGCTGGCCACATCACATGTTGCTGTGCCGTTCACCCCTCCCACTCCCTTTTTTTAGTTTAGGATCTGAGTCTGTCAGATGGTGCCACCCACCTTCAGGGCAGGTCTTCTGGGCAGTGAAATCTCTCAGGAAATGGCCTCACAGACGTGCCTAGAGTTGTGTCTAGGTGCCTCTAACTGTTCAAATTGGCAACAAGGATTAACATCACAGCAGCAGACAGCAGTTCTTAAAATCAAACATTCTGACAATATAGTTCACAGATACACACATTTAAATGCTAAGGAGTAATGTTAGGAAACTATGAAAAGTCTTTGTTTTCTGTAATTAAATCATTGTATTTCTGTCAGAGCGGGAAAGTTTGTATGTATAGTAAAAATGTTGCAGTTTATACCAGCATGATAGTGGTAAACACTTTGCATTCTATGCATGTTTGATTTTGAGTTATTTTTGGTCATTGTGTATTCAGAAACTGCATTGTTGTCAAATGTTTCATGCCCTCACCCCAATGTGGTGCTGCGACTCAAATTTGAGTGCTGTGTTATAGAAAAGAGCCATTTGAATGCCCAAAGAATAGGAAGCACTCAATATGAGATTACCGAGCAACCTTTTAAGTTGTGCATGTTTGCTTTATGAAATTTTTAACAAGTTCTCTGTCACTTTTCCGAGGACCTACATTAAGTGCAGGTTTTGCCTGCACACCAGCTTCAGTAATCACTGTAGTATTTATTGCATGTTTTTATTTTGATGTTATTAATAAATGGGTATCATGTTCTTAAACTTGAGATAAGATTAAGATGGGGGTTGGAGGGATGGCTCAGTGGTTACAAGTTCTTGCTGCTCTTGCAGAAGATCCGGGTTTGTTTACTAGCACCCCACATGGTGGCTTATGACTGTCTGTATCCAGTTCAGGGGATGCCATTTCTCTTCTGACCTCCAAGGGCTCCTGCACACACCTGGCACACATATACTCAGGCACACATACTTACACATAAAATTGAATAGGTAAATATTTTAAAAGGATTGATTAAGATTATGGCATAAAAATAAGATACAAATGAATAAAAGCATTTAAAGTAGGCTGCTGTGTCATGTCTAGCCTGGAACTAACTTAATTCCTGGAGTGAGAGCCACAGAGCCAGTCAGGCAGCCAAAGGACACATACGGTCGGTCACATGTTATCACTGTCAAGCTCAGATTCATTTCAACAACTCAGCTGCCTCAGCTGCTAGGACACGATTGTTGGTGTAGTCGAATTCTGAGTGTTCTTCTCAGATCGGCCATCTTCTTTTTAGGGCATAGTGGAGCTCTCATCCCCCTCCCCCGATTTTTTTTTTTTTTATCAGAACTGATGGCCAGTGCTCTGTGACATGTTTGATGAAAGCAGTTTGGGCCGGCAAGTTTGGGGAACACCGTCCCGGGTAACAGGGCAGCACTGATCTGAGGGCCTCTTGGCCCTGAGCTTGGGCAAACTCACATGCGCAGCATTGTCTGCAAAGCTTCACTGATGCTTATGTCTGCTTCCGGTTGAATCCAACACCTCTTTGTAGTTGGCAGAGCCTTCTGCTGCAGTGTTGGCATTGTTGACTGGCTTCAGAAGTTTGTAAGTGGTCCTTCAGGACGGTTGCCCTGAAAAATACTCCACGTCATTTGGTGGTACAGAGGAGTCGACTGCTCACAGACATCAGTGTTCTTTGGAGGATTTTGTCCCTGTTGCAGAGAACAGTATTACTAACAGCCGAATCTGTTTCCTGGCTCTGCGAACTGATGTTAATAGAACCTGATTTCTTTATACCAGAAGAGAATCTGAATGTGTGCAATTGCTCCTTGGTATTTTCAGTCTGCTTTTAATGTTAGGTAATAGTGTCATGTTTTAGTTGTCTGATGTGTCAGTGGTTATGTGATTATTCCCCCCGAGGGATAGGGAAATGAGTGAAAAGCTCACCGCTGCCTCGTGAAGTAAGCTGTGCCTTGGCACGAAGTGCTGATCATTTGGCTCACATGGGCATTAGATCACCTTGCCTGATACTTGGGAAGGTTCCGAAAGTGCTACCTAACCCTGCAGGATTCTCCGTCAACTCGAAGTGGTGCGGGGAGTGATGTGTCTTGTTTCCTGTTCTCCTATGTCTTGCCAACTTACTCTCACCACACTCTTTATTGATAAAAAATTAGTTAGCCAAAAACCATTTTCTTCTCCCTGCATGGCAGAGGCAATGAAATTTATGAGAAGGTACATATAAGGGAAGATTTGGAGTGCTGCTTGTGGGTGTGAGCCACAAAGAACTGGAGTTAGAGGGGAGTGTCCTGTGCATTTCCTTTGCTATCAGTTCTTCATCTCTGGAAAGAGTGGGAAGGACATTTATGCACATGTTGGTTAGGATTTTAATTGCAGAGACCAGGATCTACCCAATGTAGACAAAATGAGTTATTTTGTTAAATTTCAAAGGGAGGTAGCTAGTTTAGCAAAGGATTTGAAGGGCTAAAGAAAGAGACTGGCTGGATGTTGTGGTGCATGCCTTTAATCCCAGTTTGGTAGCTGCAGAGGCAGGCTAATTTCTGTGAGTTGAAGGCCATCTGGATCTCATACACAGCAAGAGGCCAGCCAACATTATATAGTGAAATCCTATCTCAGAATAAATAAATAACAACAACAACAAAGACCGCAGACTGAATCATTGACAGAAGCCCTTGTGCAAATAGCCTGTGAAGGAACTGAATTTGGTCAGGGTGCCCCAAATTCGAAGCTAGAGCTAGAATCCCTCACTTCAGCCCAGTGGACACTGTCACCCTCTGCTTCTCCTTGTCACTGTTGTGAAGGGGTCCCACAGGGTGTGTGTGGTTGGAGGTACCCAGTTCACCAATCTGCTGGTCCTATGAGATGAGGACGATGGGAAGTGTAATCCCCTTCCCTCAACTCGGTTTTTAAATTGTGTTTTGGGAAGGTGAACTTCACACATTATGGAATAGAGATGAAATGGAGCAAAGGTGATCCTGAACTCCCTGAATAACCAGAGCTCCTTATAGCACCTACTGCAAATGAGTCAGTAATTACAGAATTACAAATAATTCAGGAGTTAGCAGTATGAGAGTCTAGGTGATTTTTTTTTTTGTGGTTTTTCAAGACAGGGTTTCTCTGTGTCGCCCTGGCTGTCCTGGAAATCACTCGACTCCCAGAGATCCGCCTGCCTCTGCCTCTTGAGTGCTGGGATTAAAGGTGTGTGGTACTACTTCCAGCTTCAGTTTAAATAATTTTTAAGGAAACATACTTTTGTATCAGGGAACAGCACCTAAAAAGTCCTTACACATGCTGTAGTTTGGTTCTGTGAATCTGCTGAGAGCATGATGCTGATGGGGTCCAAGACAAGGACAGCTGCAGGCTCTCTAGTCCTCGGTGGGCCAGGATTGAAGATTCCTCTTTTAACTCAGGGAGAGTTGAGACTTCTCAGTGGGGCACTGTAAGTTCATGCTGCTGCTAGAAGAATAAATCAATGCACATTTGTGATCAGTTATCTAATTTTTTCCCCTAAAATGGAGTTAGCTCTAGGAGAGACTTAGAAATTACGCTGTTTTGGGAGTTGGCAAGATGGCTCAGTGGGAAAAGGCACCAAGCACGATGACTTGAATTTGATGACCCAGACTAGCATGGTCCATGGTCCAGGTTATCCTCTGACTTCTACACCTATGCGCTCCATGGCTTGTGCCACCCTGTCCCCAGTAAATAAATAATGTGATGAAACAAAAGCAAAAGGAATCACCCTGCTTAGGAGGCCAAGGCAGGCAAGCCTGTGGTTGCTCAGGCTGTGTAGCTGGTTGGTGCAAAGGCCTGCTGGCTTCTCAACAGGGCCCTCTGAGAAGAGCATCGCTACAGGGAGCTTCAAGGGCCCCAGAATGTCTTTGTCACTGCTGTTGATTTGAAGAACACTGGTGGTCTTTAATGTGTCAGATGAACACTTGGGTGTTTGTTCTTGACTTTTGAGGAAAAGGAATCTTAGGAGGAAGAATTTGTGCAAAACACACTTGGGGGAACATTCACTGAGCAGTGTCTAATTTATTGAAGGTCCAAGTTTTATGGTAAAATAAATTCCAAAAATGAAGTGCTCTGCATGTAACTCTCTCCCTTTTTCTCCCTAGGTGTCTATACATTTATCCTGAAGTAGTTCTTTTGCTGAGGCACTTGCCGTTGCATGCATGGTCGGTACTAGTTAAGAACTGCCTCTTCTCTGCTCAGACTCTGCTCTGCAGTGTGCCTTCTTGCCCTGAGCCTCTTTGCTCCTCCATGTGTCCCTGAATCCTCTCTTCCCGTCCCCCTACCCTTTTTGTCTTCAGTCATGCCTAGTCCTTAGTAACGTGTGCACCTCCCAGAGAACACGGCTGTTTATTAGACCGCTGTCCTTCCCGTCAGAGTATAAGCCCGTGAAGGCACAGAGTGTCAGGCTCTTCATCTCTAGCGTGAAGACTGTGCCTGCCGCACAGGAGAGAATAGGCATGGGGAGAGAGCATGCTCAGCAAGAGCAGCTGCCTTTTTGGATTCGTGGTAGTGAAGTGTAGACTTAGCTCTCGTGTTTGCTTCCTGGCTTATTAGGAACAGCATAATCATCCATTTGTATATAGAAAATAAATAAGTATGAGTTATGATATGTGTAGTGTTTTTGGAGCCTCTTTGCTTTTTTGTCAGTAAACAAGGAACTCAGATTCAGGTGGACAAAACCGTTATCCTAGAATACTAGATGATAAAAATGCATAGACGTTCTCAAATATGGACTTGGACATGGACTTGGCTTAAAAGGCTCTCACTGTCACTAGGTGCCATAGTTTTATGGTACTGAGTCGACAGAGGAGGAATGAGGAGGGGAGGACAGGATATTTACAGAGTCATTCAGTTGTGGAATCCAGAATAGCACCTTCTGTTACTCTGACTCTCGTTGGAGAAGCTAAAACGACATACTCAACGAGCATAACGTTCTATAACTTCTGGAAACCCTCATTTAAGTGAGCTTATGGTAGTTGGGGCGCAAGATCATTAGTAAATCTTTAAATAATGTTCCTGTATAGGTATCTTGGCACTCGTGTCCTGTGGAGGTCAGAATTGGCTCTCTCCTGCCTTGTGGGTCCTGGGGATCAAACCCAGACTCTCGGACTTGGCTGTAAGTGCCTTTACCTGCTGAACCATCTCACCAACCCTATAAAACTTTTTATTACTTAATAAAGACATAGTGACTTTGAGAATGCAGGGCAAATAAAGATTACATGTCAGGAAGGTAGTAAGACACCTAGGAAATGCCTTAGAAGTCAGCTGACTGTTATGATTTAAGTTCAACTCATATTCCTTACCCAGTATTATGCAACTAGTTATGGCAGAATCGGGACTCCCTTTCCCTTCAACAGGAAAGGAGCACACGTCTCCTCTTTGGGGATACTCCATGCAGCAGCTGCTCATTTGTTTGGGAATATGTTTTTATCCGGTATATTTTAAATAGTCATGCAGGTATCTCACTCTCTATAAGTGTGTGTGTGTGTGTGTGTGTGTGTGTGTGTGTGTGTGTGTGTGTGTAAAACTGTGTAGCTCTGGTGGCCTGGAACTTACTATATAATCCAGGCTGGCCTTAAACTCATAGATCTGCTTGACTCTGCCTCTGCAGGGTTGGGATCAAAGGTGTGTACCACAATGCTGTCATGCTTTATTTTTTTCATATAAAGCATGTGCATTTTTATTAGCACTATAAAAATGTGTACATTTGAGGAATTGTCATTTTGAAGTTGAGAAAAATGAATGAAAGATCACCTTAGGTTGTTGTTTTAGAAGATGAATAAAAATGAGGCCATGACTTCTCCAAGGTATGGTTGAGGAAGAGGTTTTTATTATAGATAGGAGCCAGAGGCATCTGGAGGTGTCCAGATGAACCTGGCCATTGAGAGGAGAAGGGAGAGAGGTGACTGGACTAAGACAGGAGCGGAGGACCAGGAGGGCTCATGGCAGATTTGTATAGGAAGGAGAAGCCCTGTGAAAGGGAGTGAAGCCTGGCCTCTGGGCTGGGGAGGTTTAGGGAAGGGGCGGGCTGAGAAGTATGAAAATCTCATCCAGCAGCAAAAGCCTGAGATGTATATCTGCTCATAATAGACTTACTTGTGTTGCCAGATATTTTTAATATTGAAATACCAGATACTTTGCATATTTCGTGTCTCAACGTTGCCATTTGAAGCTTTTCCCTTGAGATGAGTGCCTTGGGAGCTGGTGCCCCTCCCTCCAGTACAGGCGTTGAGTTTCTAGAGAGCACTTGCCATGAGGCACTTGCCGGGCAGTCTCTGGTGGTCTGTGGAGGTTCCTTTTCTGCTAAGCAGGGGTCTTTGGATCTTTGTGAGACTTCTCATCATTGCTGAGTAAAAGCCTCCCATGATGAGTAGTTCGAGGCTGAGCTGTTTGCAGCTATTGGAAACAGCTGTGCAATTTTGATTGCCTTGTATGCTCGCTCAGGTTTTCTCTTAGCTGAAGGCGTCTGGATTTAGATGGCAGCAGCAGAAGCATGGTTGGCGTACCAGGCTATATAGTTAGACCTTTCTGCTTCGGTGTTGCTCTCCCAGCCCTGAACCTGGGAGCTGTTTGTTGGTTAGCAGTTGGAAATAGCATTGATGTTCTTTGTGATTTGGCTTCTGTTTTTCATATTTCCTGGATTCAAACTTTTGCAAATCTTGGTGATTTGATAAAATATGGTCTAAAGTGAAGTATTGAAGGTGTCCTGGCATAGACCCAGCTGCAGCAGGCTTTTTACTTAAAGGCCAGGCAGTGTGGTTGGAGTTTGGTCTGAAGCCCTGTGAAGACTACAGTTGGCTGATTCTCAGTAGGGACCCCAGGAGCCGCCCACCTTTTTAATTTGCATTTATATTGGAGAAAGCAGGTTTCTTGCAGAAGTCCTTTGCCTTTAACGGACTGTATGGAAATTGCATCTTTGACTAAACAGATGTTTTTAGTGTTTAGAGTGCGCATATTTTAAAAATTAATCACCACCTTTCAGTCCATAGGTAAAAACCTTATTTTAATTTGCTAAGGTACTCACTGCTAACTTATTTTGAAGATTTTTACAAAACGCAGAATCAAGCTGGGAGTGGTGTGTGCCTGTGATCTCAGCACTGGGGAGGCACAGGTAGGCAGATCTCTGAGGTTGAGGCCAGCCTGGCCTGCAGGTGGTGTCCCGAGATAACCAGGACTACCCAGTGAAACCTGTCTCCAACAGGAAGAAAAAAGGAAGAAAGAAAAGGAAAGCTCTTTTCCCTTAGGCAGTCGCCCAGCTTTATTTTATTTTAGTGCTCAGCTACTTTGGCCAAGGTTTGTCATTCTGTAAAACTTCTGGAAAAGAAGTATGAATGATTTTTTTTTTGAGACATAGGGGATCAAATTCAGAAAGATTTTCATCTGCTTGGTATTAACTAAGAGGTGTCAGTGGGTTTAACTTCATAAACAGAGAAGTGATGTACAATGGCAGTTGACAGGTAGACTTGTTAAAAGTGGCTTATAAAACTATTTAAGAGGAGTGTGCTATCCTTCTGATTCCTCCCACTTTGTGTGTGTGCACCGTGTGTGTGCAGAGCCTTGGATTGTAATACTCCAGATCCCCTGGAACTGGAGCTACAGGTGGCTGTGAGCTGCCATGTGAGTGCTGGGAACTAAACCTGGGTTCTCCGGTAGAGCAGCCAGTGTTCTTAACCACTGAGCCATCTCTTCTAGGTCTTTTGACTACACTTTCACTAATGACTTTTTCCACTCTATGAGCCTGGACGTGAACAGAAGCTCTTGTCTGGAGTTAGTTTGTGGTGTAGATGGCACTGTCCTGTGGAGGTGCCATGGAGAGAAGCCCTGCACTGTGATTAAAAGTCAGAAGGAAGTATCTTCAGTATGGCTTTGTGTTCCTAACTGTGGTGCACTGTCGTTCCCCCCCACCCCCCATTTAAAGCCAGTAAGCACTACAAGGCTGTCATGGGGAGATCAGGTTACATAATGTGGTAAAGGACTTTGTGAACTGTAGAGTACTTTTCAAAACCCATTTTCACTTGTTTCTATCCTAGAGTATTTATTGTCTGTCCTTCCTGAGGTTCATGAGTTAGT
This sequence comes from Ondatra zibethicus, assembly GCA_004026605.1. Classification (NCBI taxonomy): domain Eukaryota; kingdom Metazoa; phylum Chordata; class Mammalia; order Rodentia; family Cricetidae; genus Ondatra; species Ondatra zibethicus. The sequence goes on from PVIU01011921.1 coordinate 25,962, forward strand.
TACAAAGTAAAGTATAAACAGCTTACTGAAGTGATCAGGTAAGACAGAATCAGGCAGAGGTAAAACCTAGAGGCCACTGTTGGCTGCACTTTCAGTCCTTTGTGTACACTTAAGAGAGTAAGTAGGTATGCTGTGACATAGATAGGCTTGGTTGTCCTAATGTAAGCAGAGTCTGATTTTGTGCCTTTGTGCTCTTTTAAAAACCCAGCAGCTTTCCTTATAAGACAGTGTCTCAGCTCTTTTAATACTTGTGTAAGTCTCTTTTAGTCTCATTGTGATGGGCAGTCAGTTTTATATATGTGTGTGTGTGCACGTGTATTTTACTTGTAATACTAGTTAAAATTCATAATATATTCTTATTTAAACGTTGGCTGATTGTTACTGAAATGGATTTACTGCAAGTCCCTGGCAGCTTGCTGTGGGGTCGAGACCACACTCCCCAAACGAAGGTGGCTGGTCCCCGGTGAGCAGTGTGGGCAGGCTGGTGGGAGACACAGAGATAGGCACACCATACAGAGTAGAGTTGGATATTTATTAGGTGGGTTATGGAGGGGAAGGAAAAAGGGGAGAGGGGGAGAGAGAGAGGAGAGAGAGACAGACAGAAGCGTGGGAAGGGGAGAAGTGAGGAGAGAGGCAGAAGCTGCCTCTCCGAGAGGAAGATGGGATGGGAAAAGAGTGAGAACTCAGGTTGGAAGCTGAAGATCAGCGGGTGGGGGAGGGAGTGGGCGTGGCTTGTCTCTTAAAGAGACAGATCATTACAGTTATTATTAAAATATTTTCTTAGTTTATTTTAGTTTCTCAAATACTAGAGATTGAAATTGTAATAGAATCTGTATCATCTTTTGTGTGTTTTGAAGAGTGAACCCAGGCCCTTGCATATGTTAGACAGGTTCTCTACACTGAGCTATACCCGCAGCCTCTGAAATCTTAGACTACAAACACTTTTGCATATATGAGTATTTGGTGTTTGTGTATGCATGTCATGATGTACATGTGGAGGCTAGAAGACAATGATGGGTATTGATTGGTTCTGGTCTTCCACCTTGAGACATGGTCTCTAGTTGTTTGCCACCATGTACCCCAGGCTAGCGAACTCATGAGCTTGCAGGATTTTCCTGTTTCCACATCCCATTTCTCCATATGAATACTGGGATTACAAGTGCGTGCTACCCTGGCAGAGTCGATATGGGCTATAGCAATCTAAACTCAAGCTTGCGTGCACACACACACACAAATATACACATATAGACAGACATGCACATTAAAAAACTTAAATAAAATTGATTTTGAAATGTTAAAAAAAAGGAGAGAAAATACTTGTGAGAACCTTCAGTAGATTGATATGTGTGAATTGGGAAATTGAATTCTAGCACTACTCTTTACCTTGAATCATAAAAAGAATGTTCCAGAGAGGTTGTTTAGTCATGACAAAATGTTCGTTTGAGATCTTCTTCTCAACCGATGAAGCTCTCAGAAGGTATCTTTAGAGTTTCTAAAGTACATTGAAATGGGAATATATATGTTAAGGATTTATTTTTATTTGTATGTGTGAGTGTCTTGCCGGCCCCCTCCCCCAACCCCCCCGTGTGTGTGTGCCTGTGCTTGGTCTACACAGAGTCCAGAAGAGTGAACTAAATGTCCTGGATGTAAACTGCCATGGGGGTGCTGGGAACTGAACCTGGGTCCTTTGCAAGAACAGTCAGATCTCTTAACCACTGAGCCATTTCTCCAGACCCAAAACGTGTATAAATATTTTACTGTGGGTATGAGTGAGTGTTTGCAGGAGCTATCTGGGGTCTGGTTTTACGTGTCCTGTGTGCCCTTGTGCCTCCGTCCTCTTGAGTGACAAAACTTTCAAGGTCTCACTCGATTTCTTTGCTGCATCTTAAGCTTGTGATGTGATTGACAGTTTGATCCACATCTACAGACAGATGGGCTCCCAGACTTGTTAAGAGGCTAGGAAACGTGATAAACTATAGTTCAGCTACTCTCACCTTGACACAGTCCCGGTTTTGTTGTTTTAGATGAAATATCTATAGCCAATGTAAAGTTCATGGTTGACAACAGAAGTGTTTGGACTTTGTTTTATTAAGAAGAGTTGAGACACTGGCGAAATAGTTCGGCACTTGCTACCAAACTCAACTACCCAAGTATGATTCCTAGAAAACACATGGTGGAAGGAGAGAAAGACTCTCAAGGTGTCCTCTCACCACCATGTGTGGCAGGACCTCACCACAACACACTAACTTACTAGAGAAAAGTAATGAACAATTGCAGTGGAAAACAATGCATTCTTAAAAACACAGTTGGATACCAGGAAGGAATTGGATGATAGGGATTTTATGCTAGTCTGGACACAGACATACATCAGATGTGGGGCAGGCTGCTCTGAATAACACATGTGAAATTGTGTTTTGTCTTTTCCTATTTCTCAGTTTGTGAAATCACTTGGCTGGCTCCAGAAGCAGCATTGAGCTTGCTTGCCACCTACATGGGCTACCTTTAAAGTGGCACTTTTTGGAATTCAGTTCCTTTTCCAAATCTTAAAATTGGTATTTTTGTCTCTGTTCTTCATTTACAAGTTTGGCTTATGGAATACTCATGTGTCTCCTTAGTGACAAAGAGTGCCTAAGAAGTTTGTCCCATCTCAGTGTGGGGATGCCACAGGCCTAGTTTACTGTTTGCTTTGCTTCTACACCTCAGTGTAACTAATCCCTGCAAGTTCATTCTTGCGATGTCTCAGCGGAGGGGAAGAGATGCTGAAGTTGTTTGGCACAGGATATGAGTGTAAAGACTTCTTCTCTCCAGTGCAGGATGGCTCCTGGCGATAATAATGTTAATTGCACAACCACAGGTTCAGATTTACAAGCATGGAATGAGTAGTGGCCACCTACATCCCATGGCGTCTACTTTGAAAATTATTGTAGAGCTCTCTTGGCGGTCTTAGACAAATGTTAGGATTAAGCTAAATGTTACCACTATTTCAAAAATGTGTGGCATGAATTCTGCAAATTGTCACTGTATTCTTGTCTCCCATCTTCCTTACTTCCCTTGGTTCTTGGTGTTTTTGTGATTTGAAAGCTGTTCAGCAAAACTAGTCCTTAGAAGTGCTTCTCCCTCTGTAGTGGTTCTCAACATATTAGATATTCTGCATATCAGACCTTAACGTTATGATTCATAACAGCAGTAAACTTAGTTATGAAGCAGCAATTAAATAATCTTATGGTTAGGTTAGGGGTCACCACAACATGAGGAACTGTATTAAAGGGTTGTAGCATTAGGAAGGTTGAGAACCACTGCTCTAGAGACTGGGTAGAGGAATGACTGGTAATCCATTCAGGGCAGCCATGTTATAGATAGGAGGAACTGTGTGTTTTGTGCTACTATGGGTGACTGAAGAATGCCTGGGATCTTGGGCACACTATATATTTTCTAGGCAGATGTGAATACTTCTGAAAAAATTGTCTTATCAATTGACATTTGCGTTTCTCTAGAAATTGGATGTATTGAGTGCTTCTTAACCATGCATTTAAAAATTAGAATTTATTTATTTATTTTGTGTGTGTGTATATGTGCGGTGTGTGTGCGTGCTGTATGAGTGTTCATGTGTGCTGTGTGTGTGCACGCTGTGTACATAGGTTTGAGAACAGTTGGTAGGGTCAGTTCTGTCTTTCCACTCTGGGTTCTTGAAATGGAAGCTCAGGTGGTCAGACTTGGTAGCAAAGACTTTCCCCGCTGAGCCATCTCTCTGGCTCACTGCGCGTTTTAATTGCCTCATTCTTCAGTTCATACATAACATAGATGTTTTAAGTTTTGTAGTTATAGTTGTTTATATACGTTTATCATGTGTTATATCCACAGTAATTATCTGTAAAGTTACTTAGATAAACCAAATTCAGTGAAAAGTATTTTCTTGGTGGAGGCTTCAGTGCTGATCACAGCAGGTTTTTATTTAAGTGTTATTTTACATTTTATTTTTCCTAAAATAATGTTATGCCAAGTTTCAGTAGTAAGTGGAATAGAAATGCAAGATGTGAAGTGAGAGAACTTGGCCCTTTCCTCTGGCATCTGCATCTCTGTATCTAAATAACTTAAACTTCTAGAGGCTGTACTTTCTGCTACTGCTCTCTGGATTTCTTTCTCTGGAGAGGTGAGGCTGTAGCTGTCCCAGGCTTGACTTTTAGTGACTTTTTTTTTAAGTTTGTTTTTGAAGACAGGTTTTTTTTAAATTTGTTTTTGAAGACAGGTTTTCTTTGTTTAACAGTCCTGGCTGTGTAGACCAGGCTGGCCTTGAACTTAGAGATTCAGCTGCTCTGCCTCCTGAGTGCTGGGATTAAAGTGTGCCCCCACTAGTGACTTTCTTTATCATTAGAAGAATCCTGAATGTTGACATCCAGGACTCAAGGAACGTGCTTGATTTTTCCCAGCTCATTTTTTGGAGAAAGCGATTTCCTTGTTGTATGAGTTTTAAATTTTTTGTCTAAGTTTTTAAATTTGTAGTTATCAAAAGGTAATTTTTGCTCTGATAATTTTGGTAGAACCATAAAAGCTCAAAGATGAAACACATCCCAGGGCATTGTTCAGTTTTCTTTTGCCTCCTGTCAGCCTCTTTCAGGGTTCTGTATCCCATGGTTCTGAACTGCTGGCCTCCTGGCTTCCACAGTATGGCCGCTTTGGTCTTCTCTCTACCACTGTTTGGGGGTTGCCTTGGGTTTCCACCTTTGGTGAATTTTTATTTTCTAGAATAAGTTCCTTTCCTCCCTCTTTGCGTGTATGCGTGCTTGCGTGTGCATGTGTTTGTGTGTGTGTTTGTCTGTCTGTCTGTGTCTACACAATTTGGATGCAAAACAAAATTTGTTCTATAATTGTATGTGGGAGCATAATGATTTTCACATCAGATGTGTGCCCTTTAGTCTTGCTAAATTAATTAGCCCAAACAGTTGTTTTGTAAATTCTCTTGTGTTTTCTTTGTAAATGTGAATGTTTGCTGGAATTTACCAGTGAAATACAGTCTGGATTTGGAATTTTCACTTTTTGATAGATTCCATTTCTTTAAGATAGATAGGACTATTTAGAAGCTCTTTTTCTTGTGTCAGTTTTGTTCATGTGAGTTGTATTTTTGGGCATAAAGTTATGCACTGTATTTTCTTTAATGTATATCAGATTTCTTGCTTCTAGTTTTGTTTTCTTTTTCATCCTTCGTGTCTAACATTGATCATTTATGTTTTGTCTCTTCCTTGATTAGTCTTACCAGAAGTCTGTAAGTTTGGTTGATTGTTTTAAGGACCAAGCTTTTGGCATGTCTGTTCTTCATTATTTTCTTCCTCCTATCAAATGTTCTTTTTCTTGTTTCTATAGCTTAGCCTTAGGTTACTGGATAAGACTTGTTTTCTTCCTTCCTGTCTCTGCTTAGTTAGGTAGCTGTTGAATAGGGATTTACATATTTTTGATTTTACGGTTTTCATGACTGCCAGTTTGTCGTGAGGCTACTAATTGCATAAAATATTCTAGGAACTATTTTTTGTGTGCATTTTGAGTTTTTTGTTACTTTATTATTTCAGTTATTATTATTTAATTAATTAATTTATTTTTGCAAATGAACTCATTAGGCCTATTACATAGAATACAGATTTCCTTGACCCAGGATTCAGAGACTGAGTTATTACCATTTTAATCTCAGTGAATCATTTAATTACATTGCCTGTTTCTTCACCAGGAGTTGAAATGTAAACTTTGCACAGTTGTTCAAGGCTGGAGTTAATGGGGTAGGAACGTGTATAAAGGTTATGAAGAGGACCTTTATGTTATGTCAGGGATGCAGTGACCTTGTGTTTTCTTAAGTAACTTGTCCTGTGTTTTGAGAAGTGGTGCTCATTTCCTTAACTCCTTCTAGCCCATTTGGTCTCCCCTTGAAGGCAGATTAGACAGCTCATAAATTACTAACAGGCTCAGGAACTCACAGGTATCCAAATGGCTCTGGGTCTAGCCTGATGTTTTGGAATACTTTACGATGACTCTGCCAAGCGTCTGCTCTTACTGAAATTGTGTCTAGATGCCAGCTAGTTCTGTCATGCCTGTTCTGTTTGCTTATCCAGAAGCAGGGCTTTAAGGGAACAGGAGATAGGGTTCATAAGGCTTTTTGGAATGGAAAATAGAACCCCAAATCTTCGCAGTTAGAGCTGGTAGAGAGCCATAGATGTGAGCTGTGGAATGTGAGGACGTGTCAAATGGAGTAGAGATAGTGTGGCTATTTTACAGTCTTTTCATATGCAACCCTACTGAGAACACCTCCCCCACCCCATCCACTACCCAGAGACAGGATTTCTCTGTAACAGCTCTGGTGTCCTGGAACTTGCTTTGTAGACCAGGCTGGCATCGACCTCATAGATATCCTCCTGCCTTTGCCTCCTGAGTGCTGGGATTGTAGGAATACACCTCCACTGCCCCATGATATCTCTCTCTTTAAAAAACTTATTTTATGTGTCTGGGTGTTTTGTCTACATGTCTGGTGCCTGTGGAAGCCAGAAGATGGTGTTGGATCTTCAGGAGCTGGAGTTATGGATGGTTGTGAACCACCAGGTGATTGCTGGGAATTGAACCTGCATCCTCTGGAAGAGCAGCCACTAAGCTGTCTCTCCAGCCTCTCTGTTTGACCTGTTAATTGTCAAAATACTTCTATGGTCATTACCATAGTCTAATACGAAATTGAAGGCACATGAAGAATGATGCCCTGGCTGCTTAGCTCCTCTTACGTGCTATGCATGGGAGCCTCTTAAAGCATATTTCAGAAGTGAGGAGAAATGGAAGTTTTCCCACTGTTAATTTGGAAAACTGTATAAAAAGAGTCTTAATAATTGCTGTTATTAACATAGCATGGCTGGTCTTTAGACCAAGTTTAAAGCGTACATTGGCATAACTTATGAGTTTCAAATTCCATTTCCCCATTTAGTGTATTATAAAACACCAGATTATAGAAGAAATGCCAAGTTTATAATAGTTTTATATTGGAGTTACCAATATATTAGAAATAGTTGTTTGGTTTTTTTAATTGGAAGTTGAGCTCTGTGATTCTGCCCTTTGGTAGTTGTTGATGCCATGTGTAAGCAGCTTCAGTGCTGAAAACCATGGGGATTTGCTCCTTATTTCTGGTGAGGGTCTATTGCCCCAGCAGTGTTTACAGTCATTGTTCTGGTGGACCTGCTCTACCTGCAGGAGGCTGTTGGATTAGGAGGTTGCTGGCAACTGCGCATGATGATGGCTCTGTCATTCTCTGTGTGCTCATCAGCCTGCTTGTTCTTGCCACCATCATCTCTGAATGTATTTCTGGTGTCTAAATCATGTTTCCTTCCTGTGGCCCAATTCCTTTGCAACCCACAATATCCATTGTGATGCTGTGAGAAATAATTATGTATACCTTTATAAAGACAGAGGAAGTCTACTTGAATTTTATTGTATCTTTTTGTTACTAACCTCTCAGTCTTCCTGTCTTCTACAAGCTTTCCTGGTCTTTGGAGAGGGTGATAAGATGCCCCATTTGGGGCCAGGTACTTAACAATCACTTCCTCTCATCACTTTGAGCAGTTCTGAGTCCATAGTCTGACTGTTACCCACCACTCAGACTTCCCGGCCATGACTGAGAGCTTCACTAAGGTGTGGCTGTAAACATTTAACTGCCATTTGTCAAAATGCCAGTAGTGTGGTATCCCATAGGTCCTATGAGCTCCCTGGCTGTAGGCTTTCTGACTAATTCTACAGTGCTAGGTTTGTATTCCCTCCCATGGGGTGGACCTTGTGCTATGATCTAACCAGGAAGCGGTTATTTACTCCCAAAGTATTCATGGCAGTATTGGTCTTATCTCCCCAAGCAGTTCAGTATTTTAACACTCAGGGTCTACAGCTGGGAGTGATCCTTTCTGACCTGCCTATGTAGTACCTTCTGGTGCTCTGAATAGTAGCCAGCGGGGAGGAAGCTTCTCTGTGTCGTTCCTGCTCTTCATCCTCCTCCATCCATTTGCTTTTCCTTTCTGGGCCTTTTTGAACCAGCCAGGAAGAAGCGCACCCCTGGGGGCTCCATGCTCTTGGCCAGTGCTGTCCATCCCACACCGTGCTCAGCAAGAGCCAGTCTTTATCCTCTTCTCCCCAGCTTGCAGTCAAACTGTGTGCCTTTGTATCCCTGGTGTTAGGTGTGTGCTGTTGCTGCATGAGAATCCGTTAAGCTGAAAGATGGGATCATGAGATTTCAGGGGTGCTGACTTACTTCTCTGCCTCCTTGTTCAGATAGAGGTGTTTGTAACACCTCATAAGTGGGCTGGAAGATGGCTCAAAGGTAAGAGCACTGGCTGCTCTTGCAGAGGAGACCAGGTTTTGGTTCCTAGCACCCAGGTGGTGGCTCACTGTCTGTAACTCCAGTTCCAGGGGTTCTGATGCCCTCTTGTGGCCTTCATCCACTGCAGGCATATTTGCAGGAACATATGTACAGGAAAAATACCCATACTCATAAGATAAAAATGAAGAAAGCTTTGAAAAACTAGAAATGCTTGAGAAGATACAGTAATTCACGCTACAGTGCTTTGTGAGAATATAGGTGGAGATTATTGTGGCTTTGTGTGGGACAGCGAGTTGGGTTGACCTTCCTGGAGTTAGATTTTCAGTTGGCAGAGGACGCAACAGCTGAGAGAGCCGTAGGAGCCTGGACAGAGAAGACAGAGATGGGTTCACACACGGTGACTCTCTTACTCTGCTCAACTCTTGAAAAGAGAGCCTCTGTGACTCCATGCTGTGCTCAGTGCAGCCAGCTGGGGGCATGAAAAGAATCCCCAAAGCTTTAGTTTCTTTGCAGAAAGTTGTTTAATGAAACGTTTGCCGTGTTGTGGTTTAGATTTACGCTAAGTCCTTAGCACATGCAGTATGAGATTCAAATGCTTAGAATGCCTTTTTGGTGGTGAACTGCTGCTAAAAACTAGGCCTGTTTGTTCTGAACTAAAGTTAGCCTGCATAAACTCTTTAAAATCTTGAAGCTACGAGGAACCTCCTATTTTATGAACACGTCTCTTGTTGCTATCCAGGCTGGGGTTTCCTTTGACTGTCTTCTCTGATGAGCAGGGCCTTTCAGCATTTTGGGTTTGATCCAGTTTCTCTCTTGTAGACACTTATTCTGATTGATGTGGGGAGTTAGATGCTGGGAGAGGCAGGGTTAATTGCTTGTGTCGAGAGAAAGTGATAAAAGCCTATTCATGATGGGAAAAGATCTTCACTAACCCCACATCAGACAGAGCTCTGATCTCCAAAATATATAAAGAACTCAAGAAATTGGACACCAAAATATCACATAATACAATAAAAAATGGAGTACAGACCTAAACAGAGAACTCTCAACAGAGGAATCTAAAATGGCTGAAAGACACTTAAGGAAATGTTCAACATCCTTAGTCATCAGAGAAATGCAAATCAAAACAACTCTGAGATTCCATCTTAAACCTGTAAGAATGGCCAAGATCAAAAACACTGATGACAATTTATGCTGGAGAGTTTGGGGGGAAAAGGGAACACTTCTGCATTGCTGGTGGGAATGCAAGCTGGTACAACCCCTATGGATGTCAGTGTGGCGATTTCTCAGAAAATTAGGAAACAACCTTCCTCAAGACCCAGCAATATCACTTTTGGGTATATATCCAAAAGATGCTCAATCGTGCCACAAGGACATGTGCTCAACTATGTTGTTTGTTTGTCATGGCCAGAACCTGGAAACAACCTAAATGTCCCTTGATCAAAGAATGGATAAGAAAAATGTGGTACATTTACACAGCGGAGTACTACACAGCAGAAAAAAATAACGACAGCTTGAATTTTGCAGCAAAATGGATGGAGCTAGAAAACATCATTTTGAGTGAGGTAACCCAGACACAGAAAGACAATTATCACATGTACTCACTCATGGGTGGTTTTTAAACCTAAAGCAAAGAAAGCCAGCCTACAAACCACAATCCCAGAGAATTTATACAAAACAGTACTATTCATGTTGGAGGTGAATGCTGGAATCCAGAAAAGTCTCTTTGCTAAGACACATCTCCCAAAATGCATTTGAGGACCACCCAGAGTACTAAAGATGACACCTTGAAGCTAGAGGTGCCCAGCTGAAAGCTTTGATCTTTAGACATTCAGTTAAAGTTGGTTTTGTCTTCAGAAGTAACAGGGAAAATAACTTGGTCACGGTTGTGCGTGACTGTTTCACTGATCCCAATTATTTTGAGGCTTGTAGACTGTATACTCTTGGTAATATGAGGGATGAGTATAGCGCCATCCTAGATCTATACCCACTGTCAGGCTTTTAGTTTGGGACTTGATTTTGGGTCCTGATAAAACCTAGCATCTGGCATAGCCTTATCATTAGGTATGGTGTGAACTTCTGTGCAGTTAAAATTTTTAGTTGACACATAGAGTAAGAAGGAGGTAAAATTAATTTTAATACTTAATTTAACTATCATGCAAATATGTAATCAATAAATTATATAGCTGTTTCATATGCTTTTGTTCATGTTAAGTCTTTAAAACCTGTTGTAATTTTATTCTTCCAGCACATCTTAGTTTTGAATGATATCATTTCTAGTGGCTAATAGCCTCCCATACTGAATGATGTAGGGCTGTGAGTGTATCTGGTCTATGGAGGAAGCATAGTAGATGTCTGTTCAGTAAAGGAGGGAATTGAAAGAGAGTGGGTAAGAAGGGCAGGAAAGGTAGAAGAAGATGGTGGAGCTTCAAGGGGAAGTTCCTTGTTTGGGTGTTGTGGTGCTTCTGGCTACAACAGTGACTAGATGATAGCTTTATAGTTTTAGTTCAAGCTTGTTTCCAAGTGATTATCTTGTTGATACCAGTTTCCACCGACATTGATTTAAGGCAGGTCAAGGCATGCTGTCTTCAAAGCTTAGATAGGTTGATGGTTTAAGTCCTCCATCACTGGGCAGCCTCTCATTGGCTTCCTTAGATGTGCCATCTTCCTGTGGGCAGTAGTTGGTTCTTGGATACGGTCTGATGTTCACAGGGCTGCTGAAGGAATGTTGTTAACACGGAGGCCTTAATACCTAAAGATCAGGTCTTAAAGTTTGTCCTTAATTCTCAGTGAGAAAGGTGAGTGCCATCTGAGACAGTTGCATGCCTGGCTCCTGTCGGCCTCAGGGGTTGCAGGGTGCTCCTTACACATGCCTTTCTGAAGTGTTGTCTATCACAGGCTTCACCTCTACAGAGGTGGCCGTTTTCTAGCATGAACTTTTGGTATGATTCAGTTTGTTTTGATTAAAGTACTAATGATAAATCTGAGTTAATTCTTAGAAGAGAAGTGTGGTGTGCAAATAAGAAACATGAATAAGGAAGGAGGCTCAGCCTCCTTATGGAAGGAGGAGGAATCACTCTGTAGTGATGTATCAGTTGACATACACTTACTTTATACATGCTATTCATATTATTGAACTTGTGAGAAACAGCTGTAGTTTATAGAAAATGTCATTTATTGAGAAAAAGTGAGGTTCAAAATGTAATTTTAAGCTTTCTGTAAATCAGAAGCTTATGTTTTTGCCACATTTGCTTATTTTGGAATAATGTATTATAAACTTGAAAACACAATATAAAAATTAGTTAAGATACATGTTTGTCATAGCAGAATCCATTGCCTTGATTTTAATCGAGGAAGGATTAACTAAAGTAGTTAATTCCAGCTTATTTTACTGATTGGAAGATCATTCACAGGGAATTGACCTGCTGGAGACAGCCACAGAGTCTCGGAGTGGGCAGCACCTACACAGACGTTCTCTTTTCCAGGTTTCTCCCACATTCTAGGGGTACTTTGACAGCCTTCAAAGCATCAACTTTGGAACTTCAGGGCCTTAATACTCTCCAGACCAGACCGATTGAAGTCAGTCTCCAGATGGTCCTCCATGTTAGCTAGTAGTGTTCAAATTGCTCCCCATAAGCTTATAGTGATTTCTGATGAATTTCTACTGCTGGAATGGGCTTTTAAGTATTGGTGACTGGGAGACATAGCAGGAGGCAGTGGGGTATAGCTCTTGTGCAGGAAGGAAGCCTTGGAGGGAACAGATGCCAGGCTCTAGGAGTTAGACAGGCAGTAGCAGCAGTAGCAGGAAAGAGTGAAGGGGAATGAACTGTGTAGAAGTATCATTGAGTTTGTTTTGTTTTGTGATGGCCAGCTACTCTTGGGCATGGGGCCTGCCCTGAGGTGTGGCTAACATACCCAGTGAGGCTCCATTAGAGGAAACCATTTATCCCTTTTCCAGCAGGTGTCAATTGCAGATAGCTTCCTTGGATGGCATTTTAAGGTGGTGCCCCTTATAGGAAATCTGAAATCCTTAGTTTTTCCACCACTGTTTTTATGTTTTGGTAATTCTATAATGATCTTTAAACTCCCATTTTAGATTCTCAGCAGTTCCATGGAGGTAAGGCAGATGTTTCATGATTGGAAATACTGGATATGTTTTCCTTCTTTTGTTTCACATGAGGCAGTGTTGTGTGGCACACTTACCAACTTACTGACCAGTAGACCAGGCAATTGTAGTTCAATACTGGATCTTTGTGTATGTTCCTAAGGTTTAGGAGAGCTGTGCTTGAAAAACCCCTCTTGTCCTCACTGGGATACAGGCAGGTAGGCAAGGGGGTGGAGTTGATATATGTGTTTCATCATGTGCAGAGCCTGCGTGAAAGCTGGAAAAGCAATGTCTGTCTGTCAGCTGCTGATGCTAGCCTCTGATTTTCTTGTCTTACCTATAAGTTCTTGTCTGTCACTTGTCCAGATGGAAGAAAGGAGGCAAAAGTGAATGCAGTTTTGGGACATGGGACATGAATTGTAATATTTCTTTGGTACTCACATTCCTTTTAGAGACAGAGTCTCCCTGCACTCACTGTAGAGCTTCAGCTGTCCTGGAACTTGGCACTCCTCCTGCCTCAGGCACGGAGGTGCTGGGGTTGTCAGTGTGAACACTGTGCCCAGCTTACCATTGACGTTTCTTTCCAGCATTGTTTGTCGGTCACAGAAAACAATGGTTTTGATAAGCCTAAAGATACAAAGTTTCACCCTAAATGTATTTAAAAAAATCAAAAAACCACCAACCACCCTACTCCTTATTTTTAAGGATCTTTATTATGGAAATTTGAAAACTACAATAAAACGGAGAATAAAATAAGAACCCCAGGGACCTGTACAAGCAGGTGAGAACTTTTTCTAACATGAACACAGTCTCCTCTCAAGCTTTTCTAGGTTTGGTCTACTGTTTTCCATGTTTCTTTAATTACTTAGTGTTATGAACAGTTTGCCATGTAAGTAATTTTCCTCTGAAATATGGTTGTCAATGGTGACTTGCCCTGGTCTTTCTTTGGTTCCAGTTTAATTGAAGTATTACCCAGGTGTCTGCTTGGATGCCCCTTCTTACCATGATCTTGTTCCTTCTCTGTAAGAGGAGGAGGCACTTGTGCTCACAGATAAGCACTGGGGAAACCAGGAATGTTAAACACACAGGGTTGTCCCTTCAAAAGGAGGGGTGCATAACCTTTTTTTCCACCCAGAAGGCTAGGAGAGGATGTGGTTTAATAGCCTGGTGACCTTTGCTCTATCTGTGTGGTTGAGACTGCCTCAGATCCTTCCCCAGACCCTTATCATGAGCTTGTCAATGTATAGAACCCATCTATATGGAAGGTGTAAAATGTAGTCAATCTATAGAACCCGTTGGTGCAGGAGAATTGTCTGTATTCTGTCAATCATGATTTAAATAAATGCTGATTAGCCATTAGCCAGGATGTATAAGTGGGACAACCAGACAGGAAGTAGAGGCAGAGCAAGGAGAATAGGAGAATTCTGGGAAGCAGGAAGCTCTCTCAGCACTCCTGCCCAGACCACTGAAGAAGCAGGATGTGACCTGCCCTGCTGAAAAAGGTACTGAGACATGTGGCTAACATAGATAAGGATAATGGGTTAATATAACTTATAAGAACTAATACTTAGCCTGAGCTAATGGGCCAATCAGTTTATAATCTTCTGGAGACCTCTGTGTGATTTTCTTTGGGGCTAAATGGCTGCGGGAACTGGACAGGATGGAAACCCCAACAAGCCACCCCTCCTGTTAGAACCGTCTTTATGGAAGATGTCACATATGCTTTACAAAGAGTTTCAGTGTTTATGTCTTAAACTTTATTGTGCATGTAGAATTGAGTTAATAATCACCAGGAAAGATTGTGCTTAAATATCCCTAAAGTAAATGACTTAGGGTCCGACTTGGAGTTTGAACCAACACTGGGTACAGAGTTGTGTTGACCTCAATGACCTTCTTGCCTCCTTCAGATTGTTACTCTGCTATCTGAGGTGGTTGCAGAGACCCCAGCACGTGGCTTGGGGTTTGGAACTTAACATCCATAGGGTACATAGTTGAGCTTTTTGGTTGGTTGACCAAAATGTTTGAGAAGTGTAGGGGTAACATTGTCTTGGCTCTTATTAAAAAGGCTTGTAAGTATTGCGAAGGTTTGGGATACAGTGGGCATTGCTAGTTTTGATGTGACCACATTATGTCTTGGGTTACTTTCTTTAGAATCCTTTAAAAAGTATCAGATGACTGTGACCTCATAGTCAAGAAACATCTTAAGATCCAAAGAACCCAAAGAAGCTAAGAGGGAACTTATTTATTTATTTAGTGATTGTGTTAAAGAGATGGTAAGCAGAGAAAGATAAAGATTAGTGAGGAATGGATTCTGTGAGAAACTGAGACACTATGGTGACTGAACACACTGTATTCTGAAAAACTGTTGGCGCCTGTAGTTTGCAGAGCTGATGTGATTGATGTAATCAGACCATCCTCGTGCTAGCAAGAGTGGCTGGCACAGGCACTTTGGAGTGCAGTGGCTCTTGTGGTTGTTCTGGGCCTAGACTTTGGGAGAGTGTCTACTTAAACAGAGGCTTCTCATTCTTGCTGGGAACACTGAAGCCATCCTAGGTCCCTTTGGGGAATGTTTCTACTGGACACTAATCTTTTCTCATGGCTTTTGTCAATATTTTGTAAAAGCTGGGTGGTGCTCCTCTTCTTCCCCAGTTTTATTTCCTGCATTCAAAAAGTTAAAAAAAATCCCTTTTAAATATGGATATGTTACAGGACCTCCCTGAACCTACTGTTTTGCATATAGAAACTTTGTGGGTTCCTCAAGTTTTGTGACATTGGTCTCTTTCTCTACACTCTGGATTGGATGAGTGAGGTCAGATTTCAGTTTCTAAGGTGGAGCTACTCCCTGGGGACACTTGCTCCAGTGTCGCTGTCTCAGAACGTGGCTCTCCTGTTCTGTGTCCAAGGTGTTCATTCAGATAACAGTGGATAAGATAACCTCACTTGCTATTTCACTGGATATTTTAGTGACTGTGAGTTGCATTTAAATTAAATCATAGGCAAGCTCCTTCCCTCCCCACAAGTCACATCTTGATTATGGAGATCAGAAGTTGTCTCCCCGCCTCCCCCCCAGTAGATTCTGCAGGGTGGAACACAGGTCATCAGGTTTGGAAACAGGTGCCTTTACCCACTGAACTATCTTGCTGAGCCCAAAGCCATAGCAATTAATACGAAAAAACCCTACAATTTTTTTAAAAAGGATTTTTTTGTTTTATTGTTTAATAATGTGCTTAAAACACTTTGTAGAGGTTAATTTAAGTTTACCTGCTGTTGATTCTTTTCCTGATGGATAAGCAATAAAAGGAAAGATGATTAATGCTACTTGTGGGACCGATTTTTACAAAGATGAAACTGTATTTGAGTTTTCCCCAAAGCTCTTTTCATAACTTTGGGTTTTCTGTCATGCTTTGTAATTTGTCTGCATTATGTATGATGATACAAGGTGAGAGTGTGTATGAGCGCATAATTATAGTCGACTGTGCAGTTGTCTTGGTATTGTAGAGTCTGGAGAAGGTCCCTAGTAAATCTGTCTTTAAAGAGAATCCTTGATGAACCATAATTTCAGTAGATCAACATGTAGACTAAATACTCTGGCTTTGACATAATAGCAAAGAAAAACACGCACTGTTTTGGCAAACTTGTCAGGCACACTGAACTGCTGATTGTTCTGTTTCATTGGAGAAGAGTTCTTCCCGTCTTGAGTTCACATAGGCTCATGCTATGATTGCTAAAGTCTCTATCATAGTACAATGAGCTGCTATGGACTGAGCTGGGGTTTCTCTCCTCTGAAACCCTCTCTTTTCTGCTTTATTCTTAAGACCAAGATTGTCAGCTGGGAGTTGCTTTTCTAACTAGTACTTGCTAGGTACTTTGTGTTTTCTGTCTCTGTTTTTTTTGTTAAGGTTTTTCATAACTTCAAGGAGAAGGACTAAGTCTCTACATTTAGTCATGCAGTTATCTTGCCCAGGAGCACATTAAGTCTGGTTGTCTTCTCAAGCAGGTCTAAAGACAGATTCTGTACTTTTTCTCGGTTGATGTTCTGCTTCTTAGAGATGGAATATAGTGTGTTGAAAACAAATAAAAACTAAAACAAAGAAAAAGATTGATTACTTATTTATGTGTATGTGGGTGTGTGTCTGTGTGACTGAATGCCACATATATGTGGGTCCTGGTGGAGGCCAGAAGGGGGCATTGGATACTCTGATGTTGAAGTTACCTGCAGTTGTGGAGTCATGGGAGGTGAGTGCTGAGACCCGAATTTGGGTCTTCAGGAAGAACAGGAAGTTGGCTCTTGGTCCTACCAAGAACATTTTTTATTTTATTCTTCTGAGGTGTCAAAAACTCCTTTAGAATACACAGGGCAGCCAAACAATGTTTTTAAAAAATCCATTTATCCACTAGCTGTCTAATCTATCCATCCATTTGTCCATCCATCCATCCATCTAGAATGCATGTCATGTACTGATTTAGACCTTGGCATTGACTGGCGACCGAGCCCTTCCTCTCTTAGTCTTATCCTTATTTCCTTGAGTCAGGGTCTCTCGCTGAGCTGGAAGCTCTGTTTCATTGAGACAGGCTGTCTGTCAAGCTGTCTGGATCATCCGTCCCTGTTTCACACTGCTGGGATTACAGGCGCACATACCCTGGCTTTTTACATGGTGCTGAAATTCAAATTTAGGTTTTCAGGCTTGCAGAGCAACCAACCTTACCCACTGAGCTTTTTATCTCTACACCCCTCATTGGAGACTGAAAAGTTTTTATTGCATTTACTTATTTCTTTTGTATATGTATAGGTGTGTAGCAGGTGTACTGTCCATGTGGAGGTCAGAGGACAATGATAGGAATTGGTTTTCTCCTTCCATAATGTGGGACCCAGGGTTCGAACTCAGGCTATCAAGTTTGGCCGCAAGCACCTGCTGAGCCATTTCACTTGTCCCACATGGGAATAAAAACCATTTTATATTATTATTACTATTATTATTGCTATTTTACATTACTTATTATTATTTAATAATATAAAATAAAAAATAAAATATTATATTTTATAATAATATAAAAATATAAATAATAATGTAGACACAGAAGCAGGGTCTCTCTGTGTAGACCAGGCTCTCCTTGAACTTCTGATCCTTCTGCATTAGTTTCCTCAATGCTGGGTGGGATTGTAGGCATGTGCCACCACATCTGGCCTGGTTCCTCTTCTGTTTTAAACGGGTCCTTACCAGGTATGACAAATCCCTGCATGGAATTTTACTCCGAAAGGCTTGTGGGCTAAGTAGAACTAGACTGATTGGTTGAAGATTATTATTTTTCAATGTAGGTATTGTTTGTAAGTTCTGAATGTATGCACATGAAATTTAGTTTTCACATTCGTCACTAAGTGCTGTAGCAGTTTGTTTTGCATTAGTAAGTGTACTTATTTATGCTTCATCAGTTTGATAGAATTACAATTCTACCAAGCTTATTTTATGCCTATGTATTTAAAAGTGAGTATTCATGTTACCCACATATCAGCAACAACTCTGAGAGATGAGCCTTGCTGTGCAGGCAGTTGGCACTGTTTGGATGCTGAGGTTGCATAGTCATCTTTGTATTCAGTGATGTTGTTGCTATGGGCATCCGGCCCTCTGCTTTATGAAGGAGGTAGTTGGTGCTGCATGACAGGTATCAGTGGATAGTGAGTCACTGTAGAACCCTGGGGCTTCCCTTAGCAGTTTATCTGTGGTTCTCAACACAGAGTTCCCATGGCTTGATTTTAAAACATGTTGCCATAGTTTATACTCTGTTCACTCAAACTCCACATGCACAATAGCCTTTAATGTTTTCATTCTGTCTTTTCTCCCCGGATTACACTGGTTTTATCTATCACCTGCACACCCATGCTGGACACTGAGCTCAGGGCCTTGTGTATTCCTTGCATTCCACTGAGCTGCAGCCCCAGCCTCTACTGTACTGGAAATCTAATGTCCAAATTATTTTTCCTGGATCCCCTTAAGCTTCCAGCCTTTGTGTTCTCTTGCGTTCCTTGAAGCTGTTGGATCTCCATATACTTGATTTGGATTTCCCCTTTGTGGTGGTTTGAATAGGTATGGTCCATATAGACTCATGTGTTTGAATGCTTGGCCCATAAGGAATGACACTATTAAAGGTGTGGACTTGTTGGAGTAGGTGTGGCCTTATTGGAGGAAGTGTGTCACTGTGGGAGTGGACTTTGAGGTCTCATATGCTCAAGCTATGCCCAGTGTGCGACTCAGTCTTTACTTCTGCCTGTGGATCAAGATACAGAACTCTCAGCTCCTTCTCCAGCACCATGTCTGTCTGTGCTGCCATGCTTCCCACCATGATGATAATGGACTCAACCTCTGAAACTAAGCCAGCCCCAATTAAATGTTTTCCTTTATAAGGGTGGCCATGATCATGGTGTCTTTTCACGGCAATAAAACCCTAAGTAAAACACTCTCCTTTTTTGACTCCTGGGTTAGTTTACAATCTCTTTGAAGAGAAGGTTAGTGTTGGTAGATCTTTGGAGATTCAGGTTTCTTTGATCAGAGTCTTATATCTGGTAACTGTATAAGAAATGTTTGAATTAAAGTAAGTTCTTAAATAGCTGGACTTGAGTTCAGACCTAACTTGTTGGGCTGTTGAAAGTGCAGATGGATCTCTGTGGCCAGGGTTCCTGTCACTTTGGAAAATAGGGAACTGACTTACAGCTGATAGGTTTCTGCCCCCTCTGTGTGACCACTCCCTGCTGCTGGTGCACATGCAAATCCTGCTCTTGGCCAGGAGCTTCTGCTTTTCTAGTTTCCATGATGTCATTAACTGGACATTTGTGTGGTCCTGGAGAGAGGAAGAGAGAGGCAGCTGATTATTTGTTAGTGCTATCCACCCCATCTGTTTCCTGTGTATGACAGGAATTTCTCCTCACTGCCACTTGCCCATGTGCCCAGATGCACCTTACAGATGCGGATACTGGCTTTCAATGTGGGGACCATTGAGGACTCACTTTCTAAAAGTGTTTGCCTTCTTCAGGCTGTAAGCTTGCTATTGATGTGTCTTCTAGTCACCTTAAATCCGAGGAGGCCTGAAGGTAATGGCACACTAGAAAGCCCATGTCATCCTGTGTTAGTATCGTTCTAGTGTGACTTTGTAAGAGCTCTTTGGGTTTGACCAAATTGCTTTAGTCAGGTTCTAAAGAAACTCAGGACAAGGCTCAGTACTTTTGGCTGCTTCTGCCACGTCTCACCCTGCCCTACTAAACCTCTCAGCCCAGGACCTGAACTTTGCTTCCCTTCCCTCAGCTTCTTTTTCCTATAAAAACCTGCCATTTCAGCCATGTGCTCTCTTGGCCTCTTGCTCTCTGGCTCTTCTGTTGGTCCGCTTGCCTTCTCTTCTCTATCTCTGCTCTTCCTCTCCCTCTCTCTCTCTCCTCTCATGGCTCAGCTCAGCCTGGCCCCTTCCAGATGCCTTTAGCTGAATCCTCCCCCACCCCAGGAAAAGTCATGTCCTTATTTTCATTCAGCTTAACTATTTTGAGTCTGTTTTCTTTAAAAAAGAGAATCACAGCTATTAGTCACCTTAACAGGGATGTTACGTGGATTCAGTGAAGTAACAAAAAGGCATTCATCACCTTACGGGAACCAGTAGAGATGAACTGTTAGGGTAAGAGACTGCTGTACTATATAAGGGCGAGGGTGTTGGGATGGAATGAGCTTAACTATGTTGGACAGTGTTTAAAATGTCACGATTCTTACCTGCATCCCCTTGTAAAGTGAGTTATTGAATGCCATTTCCTTGGATTGTCACATTGATTACATGAAGTAGAGAGTATTATGTGTCTGACTTTATATACACTCACATAGTAGCTGTCTTTATTTATAAGGGAAATTACTTAGTTGGAAGACAGATTTAGATTCTTGACTAAATTAGCATCAAGATGGAAGCTTCTGGATGCACTAGGTTTGATTTGTGCTTGTCACCATAAAAGTCCTTGTGACCACCTGTGAGAGGTGTGAGAAGGGTTTGGTGGCCACTGGTGCTCCTCTACCTTCAACTTAGGACTAGGTAGCCAGCCATCTTTTGCTTTTCTTGTCTTTAAGATCTATTTCATTTATGTGTGAATGTATGTGTTTGTGTTTGGATGTTTACACATTGAGTGTGGGTGCCTGTGAAGTCCCCAAGACAGCCCTGGATCTCTGGGGTTAAAGGTTACTCTGAGCTGCCGGACATGGGGCCTGGGAGTCAAACTCCAGTCCTCTGCAAGAGCAGTAGGCGCTCTTGACTACTGAGTGACCCTCCAGCTCCAGGGAGACATTCTTCACATCACACAGGAGAGGCATTTGTTTTAATCTAAGTGTGTAGTTAAGACTGCTGGGTGTGATTCAACAGGGAACTGTGTGCTCAGTTTGTGTCTTGCATATGTGGGTTATAGGTCGTCTGTGTCTGTGCCTTTTACCCTGTGTACTTTGGAAAGTTCCAGACTTCCATGTACTCCTAGTTTTTAGAGGTACCAGTCCATGTAGTGCCACCTGTTTTCCTGTATGGGTTCGTATATGTGTATATGTGGAGTTGGAGACATTCTGTAAAATGCAGTCACTGCTTTTTACCTTTCGCTTCCTTCTCCCTGCATGTCTAGACTTCGTTGTCTAGTAAATCATAGAAGTAGTGTCTTGACTAACAGCTCTAAGTCTCGGGGGATGGTAGACCAGTGTGCTGGCGAGCTCTAGCCGGCGCACATGCTGCTTGTCTACACGGACTCTGGGCTGCACTCTTGTTACCCGTCCTTTGCCGTTCTTCCCTGCTGTCCAGTAGGGACTGTCTGCAGTCCATGTGACACCTCTTTCCCCCCTAGTGTTCACACATGTGCCCACACCACTCTGCAGTGGTGAGATCATGTATTGGCTTCACTTGAAGTCAGTAGGGGCACAAAAGTAATACTTGTGTAACTTGCCAGAAGTGCGCTAGTTCCCGTTTTAGAGACTGGCACTCAGGACTGTAACTTTCTAAACTTTGCTGTGGTGACCCTTTTTTTTTTTTAGATACCAAAATGCCTTAAACAGACAAATAAAAAACTATTATCAAGAGCAGGAAAAGGCATCTTAGATTTTAACTGAGACATTTTTAAGTCTGTCTAGAAGGTATTGAAAGCAATAAAAACTATTAATTTCTTTTCAGGTTTTTTAGGGGCAGAAAGTTTTCCTAATTTTACTTCAAGTTTTTTTTTTTTTTTTTTTTTTTTTAAGTTTTAGGAGAAAGCCTCCGTAGCCTCCTTGCACTGCGTTCTTGAGCGAGTGCCCCTCTCATGACTGGTAACAGCTATCTTTCATTATGGGTTCAGTTACATTTAGTATTAAAGGCGCTCCTACTTAAGTTCTGCCATTTGATCCTTACAGTAATCTTGTAGTGAAGATGGAGATTTTTTTGCATATTACTGAGGAATTTCATGGTGTCAGTGGCTGATGCTAGGCTAGGGTGCTTTCTTGTGCTGACTTGGAAATAATTTTGATTCTTAGTGTTGCCATGATCTTTCATTTATTTAGCAGAGTTTTCTTGCAGACACAGAGTCTTCCGAGAGTAGATTTAATCTGATAACTGACCTGGACTAGACTACAGGCTATGGAATGTGATAGAGATGTTCTGAGAACGGTCTGCACATTCCTCTTGCAGATGGGTTGGATTGGTCCAGGTTTTGTGCATCTGCCCTGTCTCCCTATCTACAGGAGGAATTTTCTTTTCTTACTGGCAGTGAACCCAGACTTGTCTGTCCCAGACTTGTCTGTCCCCTAAAGACCTTTCTGTAAATGAAGCACAGAGGCCCACTCGCAGCAGCTGGCTGCTGAGAGTCTGACGGTGTCTCTCCTGTCCGTGCTCCTTCCCATAGACCAAGATGGTGCTTAGAGACCTTGCCTTTGTGACCTCCTCCTGTCTCCCTCTGGAGAGGACCATGGTCCTGATTGTTGACTTAAGATTCCTTAGCTCTTTCAGCAACTTTGAGGAACACGTTTTGGGATTGGACTATTTAAGCTCTGAAAAATTAGTATCACCATATATGTAGTGTATAAGTAAGACCACACTACCACAGCCAGGCATTTAGAGTGCTGGCTGTTTGTCTGGTCTTTCCTGATAAGATGGATCTATAAGTGTGGAGCTTCGTATTCTCTTTTTCCTTTCTTCTCTGAGGGGACTGGAGTACCAGTTTTTGTCTGAGGGTTTTGTCTTGCTGGGTTGTTTAAAGATGATGTGTTTATTTTTATTTTATGTGTGCAAATGAATGTCTGTATGTTCATATGTGCATCACACATTTTGGGTGCCTATGGAGGTCAGAAGAGGGCATTCTTTGACACTAGAATCATGGTGTGTATGTGGAAATGAATCCAACAAGTGCTCCTGACCAGCAAGCCATCTCTCCTGCCCTCTGTATGGTCCTAAAGTATCATCCCACTAAGTAACAGTCATGAAAGAAAAGAAAGTCACTTTACTGTGTGGAATTCTGACAGATACTACCTTAGTTAAGTAGTGTGAGTTAACATTGCCATAGTGTAGACATGATTTGAAATTGTGTTCCACCTGACAGAATGAAGTTAAAGGAGCTCTTGTTGTATAGTATTCCTGTAGAAATGTACATGGCCCTAACCATAAGGGACCATCAAATACATACAGTTCACAGAGACACCGCATAAGCTGGCCAGGATTTTCTTGATTGCCATGATCACAAGGGGCAAGAAAAATGAGAATTCTTCAGATGGAAGTGTTACTTTTGAGATGAAAGCAGAGTACAGTGCAGGGTCCTGGACTGGATCCACTTACTGAAATAGACATCGTTAGGGTAGTTAAAGGAGGACAAGCATGGCCTCTGAAGTGGATCATGGTATTTATATCAGCACTGCATTCTGAGTTATGATAGTCACAACTATAAAAAATTTATAGGCGAATGCTCTTGTTTATAGGAAGTGCTCATCAGCCTTTATAGGTATTGACTCTCTGGTCAGGTGTCCAGGGAAAAAGGCTATATCTACTGTGCCTGCATCTTTTTGTAGGTTTATGTGCATTTATTGAGTAAAGCAAGGCAAAGCCCTTCAGTTGTTTGAATACCTCAGAATCATTAGTTCATCACACTAGCCATTTACAGAACTTGATAGGCTTGCTTTTGCTGGGAGCTGCCCTGCCATGCTGGTTTCCTTCCAGGTCCCCGTCTGTCTTTGGGCATGCAGGTCTGTCAGCAGTTACTGTTCTCACTGTGCATTCTTTTATGGCCATGGTTTTTCTCCTTCACCTGTGTCTTGTCTTTGTGGAAGCTGCTTCTTTGAATGGGCAGTGTGGTTTTATAGAAGTGACATCATCACAGTATAGACAGAGATAATACTGTATTTTAGCTTACTTTGCGTGTGCTGTTTTCTCCTGTCTACTGATGGGCTGTTGAGTCAGTTTTTGTCTCCATCACAGAGCATCTACTTCAGTCCTGAGCATGTCTTAGGTTGTGAGTTTGTCTGTGGGTGTGTGCATGGGAGTGCACATGCCCTCAGAGACCAGAATCTCAGATTCTCCCAGAGCTGAACTTAGAGGCAGTGACGAGTTGTCTGATGTGGGGCTTGGAACCAAACTGCAAGCCAGTTTCCAGCCTGAGCTTACATTTTACAAGAGCTGGGCCAGTTGGTTGCCTGTCTAAAGACTGTAGGCTTTCCAGAAAGGAAGTGGGGGTAGAATAGATGTGCTGGTGTAGCAACCCATAAGAATGTGTTCAGGTTTTGAGTGGGCTGTCTTCATAGCTCTAGGACTGAACATTTTGGGAGGGAGATGATCTCAGTTTAGAGATGTGTGTGTCAGGTAGAATGTGGGAATTGGGCAGAAGGGTCATGGTCACCCATAGCCGCTTTTCTCTGAGAGCTTTACTTTAAGCTGACTGAGATTCTTTCTGCCTTTTCTCTTGTTTATAGAAAACCGTTGCTAAAGACATGTAGCCACCCTGGCTGCCTCTTCAGCTGGTGAGACTGAAGCCTGTCACAGGTCCTGTTTTCCTTGGGTAGGCTGGAGGACAAGCTTCTCTGTGGCAGCCAGACTGGCTAGTTTTCATAGTTCTCCGAATGATCAAGAAAAAGCGCTTTAACAACCCAGAGTGCTAGTTACATTGCTCTCAGTGACGCCCACACACACAGGCTTTTTCCAGCCATTTCCCCCTTTACTGCTTTGACAGTGTAGGTGGCCTTCTCTGGATTGCTTTTGACAGGAAATTGAACAACCTTTCTTTTTTGGAACAGAATTGCTGAGAGTGGAAAAAACAAACAGCAAAAAGAAGTGTTTGTGTTTGAGATTTTATTATGAGTTTGATTTAAAGAAAAATTTAAGTCCAGAAAAATGGGAGTGGGGGTCAGGGTTACATTGCAAATTGCACTGTAGTTCCTGAGTCTCCCTGTTGACTGTGGGCCCCACCCTCTGGTCTTCCTTCTTGCTCCTCTTGCTTTGTCTCTCCTTGATCAGGAAGTAGGTTTGGACCTGGTCTGTTTTTCTGACTCTTGATGGGACCTTCCTGTTGTCTTCCTTGAGCAGTGGAGGTGTGGTAGGCCTGTTCTCTTTCACAGGCTCCTTGGCTCTAGGACCCTTGTTGGCCCCATCCACATCATGCTGCCTTTTAGGGTTCCACACCCCTCAGAGACACATGGTGAAGGCCTGGTTCACCCCTTGTCCTGAGGTGTGGGTGGGAGCTTCCACTACCTACCACAGGTTTTTCTGGGAGCCCCAGACTTTCTGTCTTTTGGGATGTGAGTGCCTCGCTCCACTCCCTCTCCTGAGCCCTTGGCTGTGACAGTGCTTGAGTCTGCCTTGGGCAGTTCGCATACATCACTGAGGAGTCTGAGGCAAAGTACAGTCTGTAATCAGAGTAGGTCTGGTTTGCTTCACCTGGAAGTCACGTCTAGTTTGAAAGGAGCAGTTCTGTTGGAATCCGTGTGTTCCTACGTCACATTCTCTTCAAATTGGCATGTTTGTTCGTGTACCCATGTGGTTTACCAGTGCTAGTCAGCTGCCAGGTATGCCCTGTTTATGCAGTTAGCTAGTTATAGCTCAATTCATTAAGACTAACAAAACAGAGCCTCTGTTTTGAGAGTTAATGGCTATCTTTCCTCATTCTGTGGGTGTATGCTATACCGTAGAGACCAACCTTGAGTAAACAGCATATCTGCTTTCTGGGCTGTGTGACTCAGAATTCTTCACTCTGGCTCTTTCCCTCCCGGGTTGCATCTAGAACTGTACCTTCTGGCTGTGGCAGCCCAAGAAAGGCTTGCTGCAGCTCCCTCCCCAGATCTCTCCTGCCCAGCACAGGGCATATGGTCCTGGGTAAATCCTGTTTTGAATATAAAATTGGAGTAAGTTTTAAAGTGTTTCTCTGCTTGGCTGAATGAAGGCTGGGATTCTCCAGTGCTCAGGGGGGCAGGCTGGAAAGAGAAACCCTTGTCTCCCCAGGACTAGGGGTCACATGAGTGAAGCGCAATGGTTATTATTACTGTTTTTAAGCTTTCTTCTATGTGGCTGGAGAAAGAGTTTGAAGTAGGGTTTAACCTCAGTAAATGGGAAAACAAACCAAAACAAAACCCACAATACCTTTCTTGGGAAGCTCTTATGAACATAGTTTAATTAAAAGATTTTGGAAATTGAAACATTTATTCCAAATTCTCAGGACCATGCATAGTAGTGTACAACATGAATCCCAGCATTCAGAGGCAAAGGCAGGCAGATCTGATGAGTTCCAGGCCAGCCTGGAGATCTAGGCTAGCCTGAGCTATCTAGAAGTGCTGTCTCAAAAGACAGCCAAACCAAAACAAAACACTTCCTCTCTTCCAATTACTGTTATTGAACATGAATTTGTATTTTTTTTATGAATAATACATAGACACGTAGCTTTCATAGGAAATACTTGATGATGGTGGTTGGGAGCTTATTATCTGTCTCAGACAAGCAGTTTTGGAATTGTAGAATTTGGGGCCTCGAGAGATGGCACAGTGGTCAAGAGCAATGGAAGTTGTTCCAGAGGACCCAGGTTTAGTTTCTAGCACCTACAGCCCTCTGTAACTCCAGTTCCAGGGGATTCAGTGCCCTCTTCCGGACTCTGCAGGCATTCAAGTGATGAGAGACTTAAACAGAGTACAAAACACCCACACAACATTAAATTAAAAGCAAAAATGAATTGTAGAATTACTTCGTGTGTATATGTTAGTGTGTGTGCGTGCATGTTCATAGCTGAGTGTCAACTTGGTAACATTCTGTAGGAACTCTCTACCTTGTTTTTGAGACAAGGTCTTGGTGGGACTTGGAACTTGATGATTAGCTAGCCTGTCAACTCACCCGCCTCTCTTCCCTTCCTCAGTTCTGGAAGTTCAAGCAGATGCCACCACGTCAGACTTTTATGTGGGTGCTGGAACTTGGATTCTTAGTGTTAGGAATATTTCCTAACACGAGCTCCCTGCCGACGCAAAATTCCCAATCAAGCCAAATCAAAACAAGCCAAATTAAGAAATATCCAGGTTTAATGGAAGTTCTGCACTCTCGGGTGGCCCCGAGTGGGAACCAGAAAGCCGCACAAACACGACCTCTGGGAGGAAAGAAAAGGGACCACGTGTTCCTCTTTCGGGAGATCACTTAAATACCCTGGGGAGTGGTCCTAACACCCGCCCCCCGCGCCCCCCCCCTCCCCCCCGTAGAGGTCAGGACCTGGCCTGCTGGGATTTGGAGTCTAGACCAGGCCTGGAGGCTGGGATAGATGCAAGGGGCTGGGGCCTATGCTCCCAACTTAACACTTAGTACTTGAGTGGCAAGCACTTTATTGACTGAGTTGTCCCCTCAGCTCCCAGAATTGTGGAAATTCTAAATTCTACAAGCCAGAAAGTCTGTTGCTTTGGAAGAGGGTTTTTCAGCCTCATCTTTATTTCTCCTTTGGGCTGGGTAATGTGTGGTCTAGCACCTTCCCTGGTTTGTACCTGTTAGATGGCGGTAGTATGTCTCTTTCTCTGGTTGTGACTTCAGGACATAGAATTACACCCTGCTGAGGATCACTGTTTCAGAACAACACTAGGGGTGTGGGGGTGGAGCTGGGTTCTCATAGGCAGTGGGATGCTGATGGCTTGGCTAATTAGCATTTCCTTCTAGGGGACTTCTTACAGTTCCTGGTCCTGAGTTTCTCCCTGATGTTCTGAGCTGGTTGTCTATGATGTGGCCCTGGAATATCCATCTATCTGTCTAGTCAGGTTTAAGAGTCAGTTCTTTGTGTGGGAGTGACTGTCGTTAGCCCAAATTTAACATAAAGGTTAAAATTACAAGAGGCTTAAAATTAGGATTTTATTAATATTGCTCTTTTGGGTCCTTTACTTACTGTGAGGTACAGTTGCATATTTTCCAGAAATTGAAAGTAACTATTATACTAAAGCTCACAATTGTTCTAATCTAGGTTCTGAGAGATTGCCCTAAGTTGAACTCAAAAGCAAGATTTACTGCAGACTTTGAGGTGAGTGGCTGTGTTGAGAGAGTGTCACTTAGGCTCTGGTTTAGAAGGCCACTGCTTACAGCAGTTTCTGGCTTACCTAATGTGAGTTTTGTGTGTTTTCCTGCTGGCTTTTCCTGTTTGCCATCTTCTTTTTGCCGATTAGGAAAGGAGAAGCAGAGGATGCGAAAGCCTGCAGAGTTTTGATCCCTGACTTCGGAACCCGAGCAGCTCTCTTTATACCAGACCATCTCTACCAGACTTACTGGGGCTGGGAGTGGGGTGGGGGCTGGATGGCTCTGAGTGTCCTACAGTTCAGGTTAACCCCTTCTTCTCCATAGCCCATCTAAGTAGACAAGCAATAGTGAGAAACAGAAAAAGGAGACTTACTCAATTTGGCCACAGTAGGAAGAGAAGCAGAGAAAGGTCCAATGCCCCCACCTTGCCCAAATCTGTTTCCAGCAGACTGCATGAGGATTAGGCTTAAGCAGATCACAGGAAGGCGTGAGGGAGCCTTCCTGGGGAGTTAGCTTATTTTGTGTGGTTCCCTGGAAAAGATAGCGATAGTTGATTTTAAGATTATCATAAAGAAGTTTTCACTAGGTAAATTAAATCTTTAGTTCAATAACTCATTAGACATGCTTCTCAGTAGAGACTCAGATTTAGCATGGACTTGCTGTAATATTTCAGCAAGCATTCCAGACCTTTAAATTAGTTGTGAAAGGAGGATGCTGTAGTGAAAAAGAACAGAACCAGCCTAAACCAGAGTGAAAGAGATGTTTTCTCCAGGTCCCAAACTCAACAGTAAGCAGAGCTTTTACATTCAGATAAGCCCAGTGGTTTGGGTTATATAGGTCTCTTTCGTTTAGTTACTTTGTACTTAATCTTGATCTCAGACAGGTGCTGAGACAAAGACCTTTGAGAATGTTCTTATCTGCTGCTTTGTTAGGAGAAAAATTACCCAAGGAGTCAGCTCTTCTGGAGTGCCTGGGTCCAGGAACAGTCAAGGATATCTGAGATCTCACCTCTGGAAACCTTTGTTCAGAGCTTATGGCTTCTAAAGCCCACTGGGTAATTGGAGCACTGCTTTCAAAGTGGCTTTCTATTTCTGACCTTGAATTTCAGGAGAGAAATAGGGGAATAATTATCTCTGAAAGCCTCTTTAAAGCACTTTAGGACATTCCTAGCTGCATACTTAATAGAGGTAGAAGCTAAGGAAGTGTTGGATCTCTAAAATTTCTAGCCATCTGAAAAGGCCATTTTTTGGTTATTTTAATTTTATTATGATTTTTTTTTGTTAGCAACACATCTGAGAAATTGTGTGCCTTTTGAAAACAGCATCTTTTGGAGGCCCAGGATTTTCTGGATGTTAAAGCAGGTAGCCTTCAGGAATGCTCCATGATGGTAGCCTGCAGATCTGATACTGAGAGGGGGGAAGGAAAATGAGAGCAAGCTGCCCCCACATCTGTGGATTCTACCACCAGGGTTTCATACACCCAGTTTGAGAATCTGTGAGATAGATGGCACCTGTTCTGAAATATACAGGCCTTTGCCTGACTTCATTCTCCAGAGAGTACCAACTGTCTACATTGCGTGTATGTTGTGGTAGGCATTGTTAGCACACTAGAGATGGTTTACAACAAGGCTTATATGCAGGTGTCATGCCATTTTATTTATTATCCTTATTTTTCTGCTTATTTTTTATTTTTTTGAGGCAGAGTTTTACTAAGTTTTGTAGCTCAGACTACTCTTGAACTCATGGCAAGCTTTCTGCCTTAGTCTCCTGAGTCCTGGTGTTACAGACATGAGCCAACACATCTGGGTTGTATTCCATCTTTTTATGTAAGGTACCTGAGCATGTGGGTTTTAGAGTCTGGGAGCCCTGGAACCAGCCTTTTCATAGGCACTGGGGATATCTGTGCCTGTTGCCCAGCGTCCTCTCACCTTGATCAGATCATATTGCTTTTTAAGGTTCACCCTTTCTTCTCCCAAGTGCTTTTCTACCATTGAAGTGTGTATCTCCTGCCTGTCCTCTCGTGTTCTGAGCACTCCTCCATAAGCAAAAGTCCTAGTTAACAGTCATGGCCAGGACAGCTTTAGCAGACCCTGTCTAGTTAGAGCTGGGGAGCCAAGGCCTTGTCCTTTGGACTGAGTTGCTTAGTTTAGTTACTGGAGCCGCTGGGCACCTGGGCTGCTTGTCTTAGCACCAGTATCTGAGGAGATGCTGGTCTGGTCTGTCTTCTCGGTCTGGGTAGAACAGTATTTCTCGACCTGTGGGTTGTGATCCTGTCACAGGGGTTGCATATCAGATATCCTGCGTATCAGATGTTTACATTACAATCCATAACAGCAGCAAAATTACAGTTATGAAGTAGCAACAAAAATAATTTTATGGTTGGGGTCACCACAACTTGAGGTTGCAGCATTAGGAAGGCTGACTGAGGTAGAGCTTTCTTTTGGGGCGTGCCTCCTCACTGAGATCTTTTGGGGCGTGCCTCCTCACTGAGATCTTTTGGGGCGTGCCTCCTCACTGAGATCTTTTGGGGCGTGCCTCCTCACTGAGATCTTAGGTAGCAGAGGAAAGCTGATTGAACAGTTTCTGGGGCCCTCACTCTTGACCTCCAGGTGTATCCCTCCTTCCTGAGTGTGATCTTTCCAGTGAAGGGCTATCTAAATTACTGGCATGCCTCTAGAAGGCCTGACACAATCTATATAAACTTGTCTATGTACTTTTCTGGATACCTTATGAAGTACATAATATTGCTACTATTAAGTATTGTTGAAGTGTCCCTGCTATTTCTCTTAACTTATTTGCACCCCAGCCACCTGCTTCTATTGAGGAGTGGTAATGGAAATTGAAAATCTCTCCTTTTTTCTCTCCCTGAAAACCCAAGTAGCAAGGATGGCGTTGGTCACATTTTCCCTGGAGCACATTCCCTAGCCTTGTTCTTACTGAGGAGCACTTAGAGCAGGAGACATGCAGAGCTGCACTGGTGTCCACAGGAGGGCGGAGACATGCTTTTGGACTGAGGAAATGACTAAGTCAGTTTGATACTCAGAACACACATTAAAAAAAATAGGTGTGGTGGCACACACTTGTAATCCCAGTGTTGAGGAGGTGAAGACAGACAGGTTCTTGGGGCTCACTAGCCGGCCAGTTTAGCCTGATAGGGGAGCTCTGTGTTCCAGGGAGAGACCCTGTCTCAAAACCACAAGGTGATGGCTCCTGAGGAGAGGAATAACACTGGAAGTTGACGTCTAGCTTCCATATGTATGCACACACACACACACACACACACACACACACACACACACACACACACTCACTCACTCACACACTCACGCATACATTTTTGCTGTTTTATGGGACAGGCCAACCCTTCAGGAGGTGTGAACAGAACAGGGAAGTGATTCTTGGTGGCACATTCTTCTATACACTTGTTGGTGTTAGGTTGACAGAGGCAGGAGACCCAGTCTGAGATGATAGTGCCTTGCCAGGCCAGCAATACAGACAGTAGTGCCTGGAGCTGGTTCGGTGGCTGGAAACCTTCTCCATTGCTGCAGCCTGTGGACTTCTCATCTGCCCCTTCTTGCCCTCCCCTGTGCTGTGTGACTTCCTTATCATTGGCAAGAACATCTTCTTTAGGACACATGGGAATAGATGTTTATGTCCAGCAGATTCTCCCTAAACTGAGAACAGATCAGGTACACAAACAAGACTTTGAATATTTTAAATATTTTGCTCTCCCTTGCAAAGGCTTGGTAATGTTCCTTCAGTAAGCTGCTTATTTCACAGTGGCACCGAAGGCACAAAGCAGATGCAACTAGATGAACAAGAAGAGATGAACAAGACAAGGTTTTGTTACTTAAGTGCTGATGGTAACCTAAATCGTTGAAGATGTATAACAGCAAAGGGCTGACTGTAGAGACTTCTTATCTTTGGGTGTGAATGATTGGCCTTGAGTGTGGTATACCCTGAGTCCAGCTCAGAGTAGCCTCTTTATGCTTGTTTATTGTTTCAAGTCCTGCCCTGCCCCCCAATACCAATTCTGGAAAAAGAAGATGGCATGCACAGCTTTGCCAAACGCTTTTCAGTCTGTAGATAGGGCCCTTCACATTCACTAATGATGCTGTTGCCTTTTTCTCTTTGTTAGGACCAGCTCATTTTCACTCATTTATTTTCTTACCTTTATGTTGTGTAGAACATAAGAGCAGAGCTTCCCACGTCCAGTAGAAACTTGGCTCTTCAGCTTGTACTGCTCATAGGAGACCCGATTACAGGAATTTGAATTAAGCTGTTTTTGGAACACTGTCTGCTTCAAAATATTTGTCACCTTTTTTGGGCAGAGATTGGTATGAAGATGATTATATTGTAGTTTTATTCCCGCCCATCAGTGTTTTCATTGTATCTCTCAGGCTGGCCTTTAACTCATGTTTTCTTAGTCTTGACTTACCTTTTTTGATTATCTAGTAAATTTGGAATTTGCATGCTGGGCTTGGTGGCTCCTGTCTAATTGCAGCACCCAGGAAACTAAGTTAAGATCCCTACAAGTTATGGGATACAGAGTAACTCCCTGTAGTATTTCTGTATTAGCTTCTCTTACAGTTGCTAGTAGGGTGGTTTTGTTTATTTGTATTTTTTTCTTTTTTGGCCTGGAAAAAGAGAATATTTGTGTGGGGATTGCAAGATTGATAATAAATTACATCAGCGAGGGCTTCATGGGTGTTGTATTATTTCTTGCATTTTCAGAACTGTTAGAAGAACCTTATGTAGTGATCCCTTATCAGATACAATTTGCACGAGTTTTCTCCCAATCTGTGGGTTGCCTCTCTCCTCTGTTGGTACTCTCATGTACAAAAGTGGGTTTTTATGATCCCTCTTATTGTCTGTACTGCAGTATGTTGTCAGAGGTTATTGCCAAATCCCATGCCATAAAGCATTGACCTTTTCTTATCTTCAGGGAGTTTTTTAGTTTGGGGTGTTGCATATGAGTCTTTGACATATTTTAAATTAAGTTTTCGTATGTGGAGTTCCCCTTTCATTGTTTTGCAAGCAGATAACCAATTTTCCCCAGCAGCACATACTGAACAAGACTATCAAGGACCGATCTCAGTAACCTTGGTGAGTTATTTGGCCGTATCTCTGAGGGTTTGTTTCTAGGTTTTGTGTTCTGTCCTGTTAGTTTTTATGTCTGTCTGTATACTACTATTACTACACTATTTTGATTGCTGTATTTTTTTTTTCTTTTTTCCCCCTTCAAGACAGGATTTCTCTGTGTAGCTTTGGAGCCTGTTCTGGAACTCACTCTGTAGTTCAGGCTGGCCTTGAACTCACAGGATCCTGTAGTTCAGGCTGGCCTTGAACTCACAGGATCCGCCTTCCTCTGCCTCCTGAGTGCTGGGATTAAAGGCGTGTGTCACCACTGCCTGGCGTGATTGCTGTAACTTTCTAATAGAGGTACATAGTTTGATACTAGCAGATATGCTTCCTCCATCACATTTTTTAATTCAGATTTTTTCAGATCACTTTGGCTATTTGGGATTTTAGGATTAAAACTTTTTTTTGTAGAAAATGCCATGGAATTTAGATAAAGATTGTGTTATATTCATAAATTGCTTTAGGTAATCTTAACAGCGTCACATCTTCTAATTTGTACACATGGACATGGGAAATGTTTCTCTTTATTTACATCTTTTCTTTTTCAGCTTTTGTCACAGTTTTACTCCTTTGGTTAAGCCTGTCCCTAAGTGTTTTCTCTTTTGACCTCAGTGTGAGTAGAATTATGTTGGCAATGTCCTTTTTAGGGTGCTCGCTGTCCGGTGTGGCGATTGTGTGCCCTGCCAACTGTCTGAGCTCATGTATTGGTTCTGTTTTATTTTTGTGAACTGCTGGACTTGATATGTAATATCTGAAGATGCAGGAGGCTTTAGTTTTTCTTCCCAACTCGAATGTTCGTTTCTTTTTCTTGCCTGAGTGCTGCGGTTAGACTTTCTGATACTGTATTGAGTAGAAGTAGGAAAGTGGCCATCCTTACTTTGTTCCTGGTTTTTGAGGAAATGTTTTCTTATCGCTGATGCTCACTGTGGGTTTTCAAGACTTTATTACATTGGGTGGTTTCCTTCTATTGCTAGTTTGTTCCTTTTTTTGTTGTAAGGGAGTATTGGGCTTTGTCAGTTGCTTTTTCCCTCTGAATCACTTGAGCTAATCATGGGGGCGTGTCTTATTGCTTCTTGTTGATGTGGTGTATTGCAGATTGATTTGCATATAGCAAATACTGCATATTCAAGGAATAATTTCATGTGGTCTCCTGTGTATAATCCTCTTAGTATACTGCTCAATTCAATTTATGAGTGTTTTGCTGAGGATTCATGTTATCCTCAGCATTAGAGCTCTGGCCTAGAGTTTTCTTACAGTGTTTTTGCTTGGAGCTGGTGTCATGAGGATGTGACCGACCCTTTTAGGGTATGTTCAGAAGTGATCCCTTTTCTTCAGACATTTGGATGTTTGAGGATTGACATTCTTGGTATTCTTTTAAATGTTTACTAGGAAAACTATTAAGTTAAAGCTTTTCTTTGTCAAGAGATTTTCCGTGACTGGTTTCCCCTCTTCACTAGTTACAGGATTGTTAAATTTTAGTTTTTTTCATGATATAATTTCTGTTCATTTTTGTGTTCTTAGAAAATTTGTCCATTTAATGTAAGTTATCCTACTTGCTAGCTTTCTTACAGTCCTTTTTAGTTCTGTGGAATCAGTGATAAAACGTCCCTACTCTTGTTTCTGATTTTACTAATTATCTTCCTCTTTTTGACTTACTACATCCGCCTAAACACTGGTGAGTTTCATTGAGGTTTTTTTTTTCTCCCCTTTTAGTTTTCCTGCTTTTTCTTAGTGTTTTTTCCTTCTTTCTGTCTATTTATTTCTGATTCCATTTTTATTCTTTCTCTGACTGGCATCTGTTTAGTTTCTTGTCTTTCTGGTTCTGTAATTTACAGTTGATTCAGTGATTTGGAATTTCCTTTAAGTGGAAACATTGATTGCTGTGTGTTTCCCCCCAGCCCTGTCTTTGCTGTAATACCGTATGTTTCAGAACATTGTATTTTATTCTCTTGGTTCAGTTGTCTGTTTACTATGTATTGTTTAGTCCCTATGATTTTGTGGTTTTCCTGGTTTTATTTCTGTAACTGACTTCTAACTTCTTCATGTTGTGGCTGGGGAAGATACTTAGCGTTTACAGTTTTTTGACCTTGTTCACAGTCTGGCTGTCGTTTATCCTGGGCAGTGCTGGTGAAGCGTGTTCATGCTTTGCTTGCTAGTGTTCTGTTTACAGTGGGTGTAGCCAGTTACTTATGTCTCCTTTCTTGTATTCAGTCCAGTTGTATCCGGTATTGAAAGTAGAGTATGAAAGTCTAATACTAATTGTAGAACTTTTCCTTGTTTTCAGGATTTTAAAACATATTTTGGTAACCTGCTATTAGATACACAAAACTTGCTGTATGACTCTTTACAGTGCACACATGATTAAGGCTGCTTCATCAGATGTTAGGGCACTCACCCTGCTTTCTTTTGGTAACTATCTATTCTGTCTTTTTTTTTAGGTTTTTCGAGACAGGGTTTCTCTGCAGCTCTATTCTGTTTTTGGAGCTGAAGTGAGTCTCTGCAGATTGCTCCTGTTTTAAAAGATCTTTTGTGCTATTTTCTGTCTTTGAATGGAGAGTTGAATCCATTTCCGTTTAAAGTTGTTATCGATGAGGAGGAACTCCTGGTGTGTGGGCTCATTTCTCTGTGTCTTGTAGCTGTTTTTGGTCCTTGCATTACTGTCTTCTTCTGTGCTTGATTTCTCCTCCTCCTCCTCCTTCTCCTCCTCTTCCTCCTCCTCCTCTTCTTTCTTCTTCTGCAGCTGAATCCTTTAAATTCTTCTTGTGTATGTCCTATAGCTATTTTCTTTGTGGTTACTATGGAAATTACCACTAGCATCCTAAAGTTCTAACATCCCAATTTGGATGTATACACATTAGCTGCTGTCCTAGGGTCTCTTTTCTCCCTTCAGAGCC
Source organism: Ondatra zibethicus (assembly GCA_004026605.1). Taxonomy (NCBI): domain Eukaryota; kingdom Metazoa; phylum Chordata; class Mammalia; order Rodentia; family Cricetidae; genus Ondatra; species Ondatra zibethicus. The sequence continues at coordinate 61,905 of PVIU01011921.1, forward strand.
ATACTCAAACTCCCAGTGAATTAATAAAAGTCTAGTACACTAGTCTCTGAAATCATGTACCAAACATGTGTGCAGGCAGAACATACAGCTTTTAGACCAATTCTATTTTAAAAAGCATTGGCTAGCTTTTTAATTTGCCTATGTGTTTTTAATCTTTACTGTGATCTTTATTCTTTGGAAGTTTCATTCTTTCAAAGAGAAGACTGGTTCTCACTGTGTAGTTCAGGCTGACCTTGAGCACTGTACCCTCTTTCTATCCCGGAAGGCTGAGTGGTTGTGTTGGTCTGTGCTGTGGGCATGGCTGGGAGACCCTTATGGTCTAATGCACTTTCCTCTCACCTTGCAAGACTCTTCTTTCCTTTCCTTTCCTTTCCTTTCCTTTCCTTTCCTTTCCTTTCCTTTCCTTTCCTTTCCTTTCCTTTCCTTTCCTTTCCTTTCCTTTCCTTTCCTTTCCTTTCCTTTCCTTTCCCTTCCCTTCCCT